>NQII01000821.1:340161-373703 GCA_002778355.1 Clitarchus hookeri | reverse complement strand
CTGTTTTCGCACACCTGGTGCTTAAAGTCGCGTGATCTTCCAAACTTTAAAACTACCCGCTCGGTGGACCTTCGTGGCCCGATCTAGAAGGTTCACCGGACCTCGAGTCTTGCTAAGAGTGGCTACGTCAATGACAAGAACATACTTGAGAAGATAACACAAGAAATGCAATCCGCCGAAGGTCAGGAGCGCGCGAGTCCCAATAGGTCTATCTCGCACAGTCGGCGGCTCGCCTTTGTAAATCTCCGCACATTCCTCGGGTTGCCACTCTGTCCTTGACACATAGTTTCGCTCGCTCGAGCGGGACGGGGCAAGGAAAGCGCTGCAGACCAATAACATGTAACACTATTAAACGTGCGTCCAAATGTGCTGATCAATCATTTAACCCTTCCAGATGCACCTTAATCTACTGTTTCAGGTGTTGCAAAGAAAAAAATGTATGATGTGTCCTGTACTTAAGTCGGCACAACACTTGTTTCATTGACACAGCCAATGAGCTGTATGTAGGCTATACGTTCGGTTACAGTAATATGAACCAATGATGACCTAGACCAGTAAGACGGTTTGCGAATAATTTACCCACAGGTAACATCATTAGTCATTGAGCTTCGCAGTGTGCAGTACATACAAAAATTACCTACGTGTGCGTAATGTACACAACTGCGTACACTGGGTCTGAATGGAAGTTCCGTTTTGTTATGAAATGCTGTGCACAAGCTTCTCAAAATATTGTACAGTATTTGTTTTATGTTTTTCAGAATTCAAGGCTTTTTTTTTTTTGCAGAAATTATATTTCTAGATCACCAGTTTTGGAAATTCTACCAAGTTAAAGAATCAGTTCGAAAGTTGTATTTTTTAAAATGAGATTCTTACCTCTTATTTTATAAGTACTTATTTATTTCACTTAACTTACCACAAAGATGTAATGTACATACAGGATACATTATAATAAATTTAAATGATAGTGCAGTACAAACTGTCCAATTCATACTATGATCTTAGGAATTAAGAAAATTATAGCTACTCTCTTATATACTATCTATTTGCTCTCTTTATTGTTCTGCGGGTACGAACGTAGGTCAAATAAAAAATGTAATGCCATTGTCCCCCGATATATTCTTCCGTATCTACGCGTTGAACTGCTTTCAAATGTCAACCAGATAATAATTGTACACTTAATCAAAAGTGGGTGTCCATTTTAAACTCGATATCTAAAGTCTCTTTATCGAGAGATAAGTTTTATCTAAATTGTAACTGTGGATGATTCGTGTTATCGCGTAATTATGTGGCGTGTTTTTTTATCAGCCGTCTCGCATGATGGGCTCTGCCAGTTCTCTCAGCAGTGTGATATGATGTTTTGCAACACCAGAGCTGTGGGGCGAGCCGATGGTTGACTTAACTACACAAATACAAAGTCTGTAAACATCCGCTCGATGTTAGATGTGACGCATCGCAGTGTTACGAATTAACTTCTAAGTCAATTCATACCTGAAAGGGGCTATGGGCGTAGCTAAATAATGAGTCATGATTAGGTAGAGCGCAACAGTATAAGATGGGGGTTATTGAACATAAGGATTATACAATAACTATTTACGTGACTATTGATCGGGGGAGCTTAAATGGAATACCAAGATGCTAATTAATTGTATTAGGTATTATTACCTCACGCCATTACTATTACAATTTAATTGGAAAGTCCCCGCCTTGTTCATGTTGCCGGAGGCTGATTCTAGGAGGCGGTTACCGACGGCTGGACACACCCATCTCGACGTCTTCTTTGTCCGCTGCCCCGATGACAAAAGACCTCTCTCCCAGTGTTACGTTGGCCTATATCGGGAGCGTTGTTTAATATTTTCGGCCCCGTTTACTGGCCGGTGGAGGGGGTTTCTGCAACTGTATTTCGCAAGGTGTTGTTGCAATCACGCTCGTGCCCTGGTTCAATGTTTGAAGGAGTGATCAGGGAGGCCGTTCAGCTAAATTACAAAAATAAGTCATAGATTTTGTTGACAAAACGAGTCATGTGATCATTTTGTTCACAAAAAGTGCTAATTGGAACACTGCCTGAAACTGGAAAGGCATCCGCCAAACTGTCAATCTTAACAGTAATTGGAAATTATATTCTAAAATTTAATATAACCTTGTCAATCGCCTGTACTAACCACAAAATTGGACCAAAGGACATAAAACTACACGACAAAAGAAACTAGCATCGGTTGAAAATAGAACTGACTTTTTGTGTATTATTTTTACGCAGTGCTCGTATCGTCAGATCGTATCGTTTCAGATATCAGTTTGTTATAATATTCCTTTACGAGTTTAATCGGAAAGGAATGTATCGGCGACCTGTGATTTACTGCTTCTGATAGTAGTTAAAGTGAAATAACACAATACAAGTTCAAATTATTTTATACACGTAGCGAGAGTGGGCGCATTGAGAACTTAATGGCTGTGGCATTATTCAGCGCACTGATTTTAAGCAGTTGTCTAACGTGCTGGGGGCGTAATTCAGTAGGTAATTTACGCCTTATGTCTACTCAAATAAATAAATGTTATGAAACCAATGGCATGATATGACTAGAGTGAGTGAGTGAGTGTGAGAGTGTGTGAAGAGATTTGGTCGGCTCTTAACATCGAGGTCTTGAGAGCCAATGATGTTGAAGTGAGGTGAGTATGGAGTAGCACCGGAATGAAAGGGCGGGGAAAACAGGAGATCCCCGTGAAAACCCGCCGACCAGCAGCATCGTCCGGCACGATTCACACTTGCGAAAATCCTCAGTGAAAAAAAAAGGCCGGGGATTGAACCCGGTTTGCCTTGGTGGGAGGCGAGAAGTCTAACCGCTCAGCCACCGTGGCCCCATATGACTAGGGAACAGGAAAATTTCGCGTTTTGGACTACCTGTATACTTGACCCCACTGTTCTTTGCATGCTCGATCCTAAGCTTTCTTTCCATTGGCTGGTGCACCAGTGCGTAGCCAGTTTTACCTCGGACCAGGTAGCACAGGATTTGGTGCTTGTTTCATTGCAGGTCTGTTATTGGCTCAGAGTTCACCTGGGCGTGCCAAATAAACTTTGATCCAATTGAAAACATAGCAGAAATGTACACGTGTTTGAAGTTTAGCTTGACCCAAAATGACTTCGCGAATATTTATCAAAGTTCTTGATTTATTTAAGATAGTATGTTTAGTATTATGTTGTGAGCAAACAAATAAACACGCAGTAATGCAGAAACTTACTGTGCTATACGTCGCGGCTGTGTCTCTAGCGCGCTCCGGTTTATCAATGTATATTAAACAAATGGGCAACTCAGCATGGAATTTTTTTAATGCACTGGGAACTTTTTAAACTCTCAAAACAAAAACTATAGTTTTGTTGTTAAATTATTTTGTCGTCACATACATCTAGAAGTATTCTACGGTTGTATTTTTAAGCTTGTTTTTATCGATTACAAAAATTTATTTTGCAATAATTAAAAAAGAAAAAATTTTTGTTACCTCAAAATAATTTTGTTGCCACCATCAATGTCTACGTGTTCTGTAACAAAATGTGTAACAGGGACTGCAAAACTTTTTATAATGCAATTCAAGCATGAGAAATGGGTTTAACAATTATTCATAATAATTAAGAATGCACGTATGAGCAAAAATAAAGAAGATACTTCCGTCTAAATAAAGGAAATATGAATAATAACGGCGGAAGGACATAAAACTGCGAATGGTTGTACTAATTCTAACCACCGTTGCATTTATTTTGTGGGAAAACTTTAAATAATGTTTATGCCAAAGGAACGTTTTTCCACAGACTTTCCAAAAACCTAGACACTTGGAATGTCTAAAATTTTACTTAAATTTAATTAAGAAATATGGTTGTACAAATAATGGAAAACAATTGCATCAAAAAGATTGTAGTCTGGACACATATGGTTTAGACTACAGGCAATTTCAGACATTAAAATAATTATAGTTTTGATTTTGTATTGATCAAATGTGTCACAAGGCATTCTGAAAAATTTGATAACAGATGTTTGATAATGATTTCTTCAGAAGAATTCACAGTTCGGAAAACTAATGTTGTGATTTTTAGCGAAGCAGAGCGTCCGTTACCATAATCTCTTGAAGTTCTGGAAAATCTCATCAGTTTATCACCTTCATAGATCAACTTATCATTCTTTCGGTATCTCAGTTCACGTAATTGTAGATATATCGGGTTGGTAACAACGTGTGAGGCGTGAGATGGCGTAAAGANTTTCGGTATCTCAGTTCACGTAATTGTAGATATATCGGGTTGGTAACAACGTGTGAGGCGTGAGATGGCGTAAAGATCAGGTTTTGCTAACAAAATTGACATTTTTCAACTTAATGTTTGGTGGTCAGTAAATCTGGTCATAGGCCTATTACATGACACGAAATACAAATTCCCCAATCACGATCAGACGAATTTTTTTTTCATGTCTGCGACTATCATGTTCAGACAAAATAACATGTATTTATATTTTAAAAAAAAAAAAACCTCTTTATGCAACTGTGGCATTCAGATATTGGCAACCGTTATGTTTTTGCACGTATCATTATTATCGCAGTTCTTTAATACCGCTGCATGTAGTATATAATGAGAAACGGTTAAGCATTAAAATAATTCTTTTTTTAAGAAAACTTTTTTCATGTCAGCAATAACAACACTGCAATTAACAGCAAAATGTGCAGTCTAAATTTGAAACCGTCAAAATAGTCAAATCAGTGAAAACAGTGAAAACAGCGAAAATTGCGCAACTGATCATAATTGCCAGATAACTAATTAATGTGGTGGCTGAATTTGACTGATTCATTTGCGTTTCCCACTGAATGTCAATAATTCCACTGTTATAAGTCACTTGTTCCCAGTTANATTCATTTGCGTTTCCCACTGAATGTCAATAATTCCACTGTTATAAGTCACTTGTTCCCAGTTAATTTGCTTGATTGACCAGTCGACAGACAGTAGCTTATCAACTGACTTCCAGTGAATGTTATTTCACTGATTGATATCACTGATTCGAACTTAGGAGTCTGCATGCTGCCGAAGCTGTTGCAATTTATATACTACAAGGCGAGAAATGACTAATCAAAAATTATCTTTTCAAGGAGCCGCGGTAGCGCAACGGCTAGAGCACTCGCCTCCCACCAAGGGAAACAGGGTTCTATTCCCGGCGTGGTCGCTCCCGGATATTCGCACTGTGAATCGTGCCGGACGATGCCGCTGGTCGGCCCAAATCTCTTACCACCTCTTTAAGTTAGTTCCTGGATTCAAACCCATCTCCTCCTCCGAAAGCCGCATCGTTCTTCCTCAGTGATAGACAAAATAAACCGCACCCGGAAAGGTAACATTATATGCCTTACTCGTGATGAAATTTAACAATCGCCGTATTGTAAAGGTCACATTTCAAGACGTTATTTCCAGTTTTATGTTCTCGTAAAATGCTGAAACCTATCTGCTGGAATGTCTGTAATGGCATTCAGTGAAATGTCACCCAGTTCAACCATTTATTCAAGATTACAATGTCGCAGTAAAACCCAGCGTGACTTGCCGCCAAGTAATAATTTATCGAAATCGAAAGTCATATTTTTTTCTTTTCAGTGTGACTTGTTCTTTTTGGAACATAAGTTGCATTCCCGTGTTTATAATTGTTATAATCAAACACGTGTCATAATTTCGGTAAAAAATAGACATCATGCTCTATTAGATGGGTCCTAGAAATTTTCTCTTGGAATGAAAGTAACGTATGAATAAAAAATATGCTTCGGAAGCACGTCTATTAACTTTTTTCTCTCTTGTTCTCATTTCAGGTGTATACTACGCGATTTTCCTGCTGTCAATCCCTAAAACACGCCTATTTTTTTGAGGTCCATTTGGATGGCATCCCTGGTGAAATTTACTGCACCGATAGTTGCGGTTCATTACCATCGATATTCAGTAGCTTACGGAAGCGATACACTGCATCGATATCGATATCGATATAATCAGCGTATATGGAAACAACCGTATATAGACTGTTCACGGTAAACTGGGCACTTTCGAAAGCCCTGCCAAAGATCTATTTNCGTATATGGAAACAACCGTATATAGACTGTTCACGGTAAACTGGGCACTTTCGAAAGCCCTGCCAAAGATCTATTTCTCTCTCTACTCTCTCTCTCTCTTTCTCTGATTACATGGCTTTCTTCCACCATATGCTAATTTAACATTGTGATGGACCTTATTAATTTATTCATCCGTCGGTCAAGTGAAGCTGTGAAAATATTAGTAACCTAAATATTTTACAAATTTGATAATTCCTATTAAGTAGCCTTACACTTATATGCATTAAAAAAATCCGAAAGCAAACACTTGTGACTACTACTTAAATTATTTATTTTAACATTTATAATTCAACGTTACGACATGAACTACTTCCCCTCTGTCGTTACCAACTTTACTGGACGCATGACAGTCAGTGTCCCCCTTAAGGGTCTCGCCTGCTTGCATCATTTTCCTCCTATTTTGGCCGAGAGGCGCGGGAGCTATAAGGGTTACACTGGCACGCGCTACAAGAGCGCCGTCGCCGCTACGCGCAGGGCTCTGGACAGGCGTGCGGTGTTCTCGTAGTGCTGCGTGTACCTATGTGATTTTCAGCGGTGATCCTATCATTTTATTAATGAAAAGTCTGTAGCAAAGTTTAATACAGGCTCCTATCGTAGTTTGTCTCTTGTCCGGCTAGTATGTTTTAAGATACGGCAGCCTGAAAAACCAGTTTTTAACTATATTGGAGGGTTCCAAAATAATATTTACAGCATGCGTAGTAACTTTAAAGTACCATTCCTTCCTCGTCTAGGGCATTGTTACAAGACGCCTGAGCGGCGTATCCGAGTTCGTGAGGTATGGAGGTCTTAATAAANTTTCCTCGTCTAGGGCATTGTTACAAGACGCCTGAGCGGCGTATCCGAGTTCGTGAGGTATGGAGGTCTTAATAAAAATAAAAGAACTAAATTTGATTTTAATGTATCCACACAGCTATTATTTACAGCATTAATACATCTATCTCCACTATTACTCTTTTCATTTCTCAATGAGCGTGGTTTTTAAAACTCAGTTTCACCCCTTGTGCAGAAATTCTTCGTTTTCGCGTGATGATTCCGGATCCATAGTAATTACTGACAATGCACGATTATAGAAAATTTATATTTTAAGGAGTTGTTNTCGCGTGATGATTCCGGATCCATAGTAATTACTGACAATGCACGATTATAGAAAATTTATATTTTAAGGAGTTGTTAAATATTTTTGTACTGAATTTTAATTGTGTGTTATGTGCTTGTTGTAAAAGTTGAGAACATATTTATGTTTTATTACTAAATTCTGGACTTTTTACAACAATCAGATAACACACAATTAAAATTACGCACAAAAATATTTAAAAACTCAGAAAATATAATTTTTTATATAATCTTACAGTGTCTGTAATTACTATGGATCCGAAATTGTGGCGCGAAAACGAAGAATTTCTGCAGAAGGGGTGAAGCCGAGCTTTAAGTTCTATCTCAAATCTAATTAAAGTCCTTCTCAATGTCTCTGCTTGGTTATAGTCAATTAACTCACTCTCATTACTAACACATGCTCAGTCTGTCTGTTACCATAATTTGAAATGTCTTTCACTCACGAATCCAGTCCAATAATCAAGCCTGTCAGTCGCACCCTTTACTGCATCGATGCTTGCAGTCGCAGATTTTCGTCCCGCTGGTCAATTCTCTCGCCACTCGTTGCTCTTCTCGCTCGTCGTCTATCGCTCAAGGTCGTGCAATCTCCCAAACCCCAGAACAGCAGGGTTTCAAACACACTGTAACGCAGTTCAAGCGCCAGGCAGGCGTTTAGTCCCCGTATTCATGATCGAGGACGTGTAGCCGGTATTTTGAGTCTTACTTTAGAAAAATTAGATTTTTTGGAAGTTCCTGCACCTCTCATCTGTGAATGGTAAACGGTGACATCAACTAACACGCATTGCGTTGTTCTTTGCGTGCGAGAAGGACGCTGAACACAAGTACAGCGCACATAATAAAATTAAACGATTGCAACACNCTTTGCGTGCGAGAAGGACGCTGAACACAAGTACAGCGCACATAATAAAATTAAACGATTGCAACACTTGAGTTTAAAAACGAATCCGCGACTGAACGGGTTTAAGTGGAGTGGAGAGATTTGGGCGGCTCCTAACATCGTGATCTTGAGAACCATTGAGAGTGAAGCTAAGGGAATAGTCTACGGAGCAGCACCGGAATGCAAGGGAGAGGGGAAACGGGAGATCCCCGAGAAACCCCGTCGACCAGCGGTATCGTTCGGCACAATTCCCACGTGCGAAAATCCGGGAGTGACCCCACCGGGCATCGAACCCGGTTCGCCTTGGCGGGAGCTGAACTGGTTAACATGTGTGCAGGCAGGTAGGGGCAGTGGCAGTTTTCAAAGGTCGATTTACAAAGTGCTCATTTATGGGGATCAAACTCCACCATCTTAGATTTTTTTATTTTCAGCTACTACCCGCAAATGTGGATTTTGGATGGATTTTTTTCGGACATTGTCATAAGGTGTAACTGAATGCGTTTTCTGAAATATGTTATGTTTGACTGCCGCAGCTATTGCGACCTCTGTAGTCGCTCCCACAAAATAAACAATTATTTTATCTCGGCTGTTAAAGTTATAAAATACCAAATGCAGAGCAGCAATAGCAATTCAAGAACATTAAGGAAGGTATTAAAAAATAATTCGGCAGGGACTGACCTTCCTTAACAGTCAGTAGCCTGTAATTGCCTGTTGTGTGGCCGCGGTGTTTGACGAGCTCTGACGTCACGTACAGACCGGCCAGTCTATCCCCTCTCCTCATTTCGGCCAGGGTCGCGCACGACTACGTCATCAAGACAGTGTTGACCCGGCGAGTTGGAGACGTTGGCCGACGCGGCGGGGTGGGGTGGGGGTTGTTGCCGATGTCAGCACGTGCGCTACGTATCAGCGGTTCTCTCCTCCCCCCGGAGGTTAGTTGGCCGGAGCGAGAGCGGGGTCTGGAAAGATCAAAGCACGCTGTGGGGGTCAGGTTTTTAAGGCGCGAAGGTCAGCGCACCCTCCAAACCTCCCGCACTGTATCTATACTCCGAAGAGTAAAACTGTACGCTGCACTTTTTCTGTCCATTTCTTTGGGCCATTCACTTTATATATGCCTGTACACTGTATTTACCGGTTTTCTCTTTAAAAACCTGTCCTCCTCGCCAATGAGGGATTCTCAGGTTTACTTGTATTATAAACCTTTACCCCGAGTACCCCGTTATGGGTCATCAGAAATTTCCTGGTACCATTTATCAAATTCCTCTAATTGTTTACCGACTAGAGTTGCAAATTTATTCCATAACTTATGGAGATATTTATTTATCATTACATCTTCAGATCTCCGGTGAATGCCCTTTAGNCGCACTGTATCTATACTCCGAAGAGTAAAACTGTACGCTGCACTTTTTCTGTCCATTTCTTTGGGCCATTCACTTTCTATATGCCTGTACACGGTATTTACCGGTTTTCTCTTTAAAAACCTGTCCTCCTCGCCAATGAGGGATTCTCCGGTTTACTTGTATTATAAACCTTTACCCCGAGTACCCCGTTATGGGTCATCAGAAATTTCCTGGTACCATTTATCAAATTCCTCTAATTGTTTACCGACTAGAGATGCAAATTTATTCCATAACTTATGGAGATATTTATTTATCATTACATCTTCAGATCTCCGGTGAATGCCCTTTAGTTGAGTTTGTTCCCCAAGCCAAACGCTTATGTCTTCTGTCTTGGGACAGTCTTCTAGCGCGTGACGTACTGTGTCGTCGACACCACGCACGTCGCACGACGGAGACTGCACGAGCCGTAGACTGTTTAACTTCGCTTTGAAGTTCCCATGTCCAGTTGTTAACTGCATGCTCTAGTGGTTCACACTGATCCACCTACAGCTCATTCTTGCCTTAATGTCCGGTAACAACTCGTAGGTTAACCTACCTTTTTCTGAGTTAGTCCAGCTATTTTGCCATTCATCCAGGATCTCGTTCTTTATGAGATCTTTATATTCTTTTGTCAGTCTTCCGGCCCGTGCCCTCTCCGCCGTGAATCCTCTGTATTTGATCAATAGATCAGCCGGGACACCAGTTATCACTGGGAGCGACTCATTAGACACAGTTTTATATGCGCTTGTTACGGTCAGCAGCGCCGCTCTTTGAGCACTTACAAGTTTTTTTTTGTGCCACGAAAGTGCAGCCCGGTGGTGCCACATCACAGCTCCCTCCATGTGCTATAATGGCTTCAAATACCGCCTTGTATATGACCCTTAAAGTGCCATAGTTGAAGCCCCAGTTGGTATTGCTAATTCTTCGAAGTTTCTGGAATACCATGACTGCCTTCCGTGACACATATTCAATGTGCTTCAAGAAGCTCATATCATCGTCCATGCTGACCCCGAGATACCTATATTCTTTTGCATATTGGACTGGGCTCCCGCCAAAGTACACCGTCGGGTAACGCATTAACTTCCCTTTCACTAGCATTATTTTCGTTTTCTCTATTGAGAAAGTTAACTTTGCGGTCTTAGACCAGTTCCAGGCCTTGGTCATGATTTCAGTTTATTTCGTCTCTAGTTCACGTTTTGAGTTTCCTGAGACAAGGACCAAACCATCATCTGCGTACCCGAACACTGTGCACCTCGTCGGAAGACCCAGCTCCAGAAATCCATCGAAAAGGACGTTCCATAGGATCAGTCCAAGGACCGACCCTGGGGGCATCCCTTCGTTAGCTCTTTCCTCACTTGAGCAGTTTTTGATGAGTAAATACAGAATGACCCTGTACAAGTTAGCCGGACATTTATTGTTCTTCAACCGATACATCACTTCCGGCCACCAGGCATTATCAAACGCTCCAGATATGTCCAGGAATATTGCCATCATGTACTTGGCAGAGGTACCCCTGATCTTCTCCATTACATCATGAAGTGCAAAGTCAGTACCGGTACCTCTCCTGAAGCCATACTGGTGTTCATTTAGTGTACCCTCAGCTTCTAAGGCCATTATTAGTCTCCGGTTTATCCATTTTTCGTACACTTTTCCCAGCACCGGAAGCAATGTTAAAGGTCTGTAGGACTTTGGGTCATCTGGTTCCTTCTTGTTTTCCTTTCGCAGAATTCTTAGGCATCCCAGTTTCCAAGGGGAAGGAAACACACCCGCTTGGAGACAGCCATTACATATACTTAGAAGAATGTTCTTTATTCGGGAATAACACCTTTTCAAAATTTCTGATGTTATTCCATCTATTCCTGGTGCCTTTCCATTCTTCATATTATAGACAATCTTCTTCAGATCTTAGTGCGGGGGGTCAGGTCAGACTCGCTTTCACGTCGTCACTAGTAATCCTACTGCTCCTCCGACCTTGGACAGGTTGCTCGCGAAGACGCGACTACAAGGCCGCAGAACAGGCAAACATACAGAAGTGACGTGGCTGTTCCGTCGACGTTTTTACGTGCCGGTTCGCTGACTGGCCACGTAAGGCTCAGAAAACGAGCCAAAAGTATGGTTCGAACTTAGAAATTGTCGTACGAAATACCGTAATTATAATAAACCGTACATTAATTGTCGTACGAAAAAATTTATTAGGGTGACTTTGTACCATACTTATAGTACACAATTACGGTGCGGAAATTAACACAAAGGGCTTTACCTCTTGCAGGGTGAGGAAGGCCTTAAAAAGGAACACAGTTGCAAAATTGCACCTTAATCGGTAGAAAATAGTGGATTCCAAACCGAAAATAGTAGATTCCAGGCCGAAAATAATCTGAAAAACACATCCCCACCGGTCATCGCATCTCCTCCCAGAGGTAGGTGGGAGGGGGAGGGGTGATCGGCAGAGGAAGGTCCAATGGTGTGCACAAATTTGGTTCCACCTCTCTATCCTTGAGCGACAGTGCGACAAAAGTGACTACGCTGTTCACGGTAAAGTGATCACTTTTGAGACCCAAGTCTTTCAACCATTCTTTAATCCTTTAACCACATTTTAAAATAAATATTGCCATGTAAGTATTAAACACAGTGGGTATATTTCACCGCACTCGGAAGTTAACGTTTAATGCTAAAATAAAATTAATTTATTGACTATTATTATAAATGAGAGGGATTTGAAAAGTGCTCACTTTACCGTGAATAGCCTAAAGCCAATCAGAGGCGAGCCAGCACACGATGGCGATGCGACAAGGAAGAAGGATAGGAAATAGCGTGTATTTGTAAACAAAAACGCAGGTGTGCATGTGGTGAGCATTTTAATATAACCACACCGCGTGTCATTTATACAGCCGAATACGCACAGGAGCCTGCTTGCTTGAATACCAGTAGCCCATACTGTAAGGTGGAACCATTTTGAGAAATACATACAACTTATGTTAATCATTTTCTGCCAGTTGTCAATTTTTGTATAGAAAATTGAAGAGATGTTATTGCTGTTTCTTTCTTTGGTTTAGGTCCGTATATTTGAAAACAAACTTATCTAATCTAACACCACAATTTAAATAAATAAACAAAATTTAAAGATNCTCCACAATTTAAATAAATGAACAAAATTTAAAAGATTGCCTCATCATACCGGGTTTCGTTCATTTTAGTTTCCACTTACGACGATAGAGGGCAGTAAACGAATACAAACGCCACGACAAAGTCGCACTACTGTATAAAGCCTTTAGCGTGCACGCTGGCCAGCAACATGTTGGAACGCCGCTCGCCGATCAGCACCTTGTAAACTATTTGCCAGCCAATAAGCAACCTTCCGCAGCGGTCAACCAGACACAACTTCCTTCCCCAAATCTTCGCGCAGCCAATCAGAGAACGGGTACGTACACTTCAAAGGATCCGCCACGCCATTTCGTCTTTGTGTGTCAGTGGTAACGAAAAAGTGTTGCATCGTGAAATCAGTTCGAAGCACCTGAATCCGTAGATTAAAGTAGTTCTAAAAGGGTGAAAGTACTAAAGTACATAATGGTAATACAATTTTGGATGATAAAGAGTACACCTGAACCCCCGTCGCCTTCTTTCTACTTATCCTTTCCCACATTTTCTCGGTTCCTGCGCTCCTGTCTGAATCATTCTGTGTGAACCAGATATTTATTTACCTCACAATAAACGAATACCAAGACATCAAAAAAGCACCCCCCCCCCCCNTCAGACCCAGACCTAAAGATCACTACTAAAGCAAAAAAAAAAAAATTCTGCAACCATAAAAAAAATGATTAAGAAACGCAACCTGTTCGGCGCTCAGTGATAGCCAGTGGAGTAGCAGGAATTTTGGGATGGTGGGGGGAGAGTGCAGAGAGGGATACGTTGACTGAAGTGAAGGGAGTTCGGTTACACCGACGCTAGCGGTTCGGACACGTGTTAATTATGACAAATACTAGAAGGAAAATTACTTCGCAATATAATGAAATGCATAGAGAGATGATGTTTTATCGCGGGAAAAGTTTACTGTTTGCTAGGATTCAACGTACTGTACACGTTTCCGACAGTTTTCTTTCCTTATTGGCTGTCATGCATATATGAAGCTACTGCCCCCATTTCACTGGGCCAATGAGGATTCTGATACTATAAAGCAGAAAGTTCGTGATTGGTCTGCAAACAACTTAGCCGAGTCAAAACCTTGTTCATCTAATAATGAAAGAAGAAACCAGTTAGAGAGTTATAGAAGATATGTTGGCTCAACAATTTTTCGCGATTTTCCATAATCTCTAAAAATGCATTATATATTTTACAGCAATTGCGTATTCTTGCCACAATTAAAGGTCTATAAATAATTTTAATACAAATTTTGACAATCTTAGGGTTGAAGGGGGGTGGGGCGAGGGGAATGGTTACAAACCCCAAAACACCCGCGTTAGTCCGCGGAGGTGTAGTGGTTAGACTACTCGCCTCCCACCTCGGCGAACCGGTTTCGATTCCCGGCGGGGTCGCTCCTGAATTTTCGCATGTGGGAATTCGTGCCGGACGATGACGCTGGTCGGTGGCTTTTCTCAGGGATCTCCCGTTTCCCCCGCTCTTACATTCCGGCGCTGCTCCATGCTCACCTCGCTTCATCCACGTGGGTTCTCAAGACGTCGATGTTAAGAGCCTCCCAAATCTCTCCATTCCACTCCAAAACACCCGCCCATTCCTGGCTACGCCTCTCGTGGTGACTGTAGCAATTACAAATATCCAGCTAAAAAACCAGCAACTTTTTCAAAGGCCATAAAACCACAGAGTACTTAAGATTAGATATGCGAAACAGCTGCTTCAACCGCACACGCCAGCAAAGTGCCTGGGTAACCTTACTCGGCAGCGCAGCCAATAGGGAATCTTTCGCAGCTCGCGGTAAGCCAATCAGACACAAGGCCCGTTCTCCATAGCCTCGCACAGACAGTCGATCAGAGGACGGGCTCGTCCACATCAAAGGAACCGCCACGTCATCTCGCCTTTTGTGTACATGTTATCGACACCGAAGTGCCGCGGTTTTGTGACCCAGGCTGCTCCTCCTGTGCCTGATCCGAAACGGTTTTAACAGGAGACAACTTTCTGAGCAGTTGAGGGGAGTGCAGATCAGGACTTCCATTTACATTCGGGCTTACAATATTGCCACTTCAGACTGCATATATAGAAGATAAGCTTATTGTTGTCACATCAGGCTGTTAGATGTGTGCACTCCCCGCCAGACAGGACAAAGTCCATAACCATAATTATATTTGAGCTCGGTCAGGGCTCTAATTGACAGTAGTTGAATACTGCCAATACAAAGAGTGACGCCCTTTCCAATCGCAGTGGGTGGATGTTCTCCACCCGAGGGTGGTTCCACCTCACCTATCAACAGCAGAGTACGGAGTGTGTACAGTAGTTATCTACTCCTTGGTAAAGCCGTTAGTGCAACGATCTGCGTGCAGTGCGGGAATTCGGAAGAAAGAGAACTGAAACGCCGCCGTCCCACACGGCTCAATTTAAGCTGGAAATCCCATTCATTTTTAATTTTTTTTTACAAATCTTTGTAATTAGCTATTAAAAATCAAAGCTTGTCAGGGCATATAAAACTACGTAAAACACACACACACACACACACACACACACACACACATTATATATATATATATATATATATATACACACACACATTTTTTTTTTTCAAGTTTGTGAGGTTACCTATCAGTATTTTCCCATGCGAGACAAGCATTGCTATATTACGAGGGAACATGTGATTACAGTTAAAAATGTGAAACGAGTGACGGGAGAAAAATAAGTTGGATTTCAAGATAGCTGTCGAGATATTTCCCCGTGCCTTCACCAGCTTTGTTTTGTTAACATTGAATCTGAACATTAAGTTATGTTTAGGGACAACAGAATTTTCGCGAAAATATTTTCGCGCGTGCTAGATTTCAATACTCTACGGGGCACATCAGCAGTTTTATTTTGCTTATTGGCGGCGTGTCTTGGTAAGAAGACAGTTTCTTACTTGAATACCCAATCAGAATTATGTTACTCCGACACTGTACGTCTGTGATTCGCGGGCAGGCACCTAAGACGCGTAAATCATAAACCATTTAATGATGACAGTGGATCTGTGCTAAAGTGTTGCGAAGTACAACTGGTCGTGACATCGTTTTGCGGAAATCGGGCGTCCCTAGTTACGGAGTAATGCACGTGAAACTAAGGTGACTGTGATCTCTTCCCATTACTCTTTCACTCCCACATTAATTTATAGTTTCTAGTGTTGTAAATTAGAAATATTTTGATGCGTGCTGTACTTAAATTGGCGGAAGAACTTGTTTCGTTATCACACCCAGTAAGATGTAGTCCTGTACTTGGTGATCTTTGATATGAACCAGTCATAACGTAGCGCAGTAGCATGGTTTATGGAGTGGAGTAGAGAGATTTGGGCTGCATTTGGGCTGCTCATAACACAGAGTTCTTGAGAGGCGATGAGGGTGAAACGAGGTGAGTATGCAGCAGCGCCGGAATGCAAGGGCGGAGCAAGCGGGAGATTCCCGAGAAAACCCGCCGACCAGCGGCATCTTTCGGCACGATTGCCCGGTGGGAATTGAACCCTGCTCGCCTAGGTGGGAGGCGAGTAGTCTAACCACTACACCACCGCGGCTCCTACGGTTTATAGGTTGTTCACGGTAAAATTGGCACTTTAGAAAGCCCTGCTTAAGATCTACTTGTAAGCACATTGTTTATTCTTCCGCCATATGCAAAATCAACATTTCCATGGACCTGATCACTATATTCATGCGTCAGTCAAGGGAGACTGAATAATTAGTATAAAAGCAAATATTTTACAGTTCTGCTAATTCTTACATTTATATACACTAAAAAATCAGAAAGAAAAATAAATCATTGTAGTATTGACAAATGTTTACCGTACACTTTTAATTCAAAGATGAGACATGGAACTACTTTCCCCCCGCTGTTACCAACTTTACTGGGCGCACGTCACTACATTTGCCCGTTAAAAATACACGCAGGTATGGACAGTGACATTTTTCAAAGGTTGATTTCAAAAGTTCTCACTTTACCGTGATCAGCCTTTAGGAATCAGTTACCCACAGGCAAGATGATTGGGCACTAGCCTCGCAGTGTATACAGTGCGGGTAAAATATAAGCTTCCTGTGCAACATGCTGGCGATTGTCTACAACGGGCATGGAATGGTTCAATTGGGGCATTTGTTGCACAATACGGAGCTGCGTGAGAAACGGCCTCGGAGCTAGTCGCTGGCAAGTTACACGAACCGGTCCTCCAGTTCCACCACTTGCTGGTCTCACCCTCCCTGGGGGCTGCCTCGGCGGGCGACACGCGAGCTTGCAGATGACCTCGAGCGGAGTCCGCTAGGTGCACCTTCTCCCCTACCTTCACGCGGGAACCTGTCATGCCAGCTACAGAGCGCGGATCCGCCTGAGGTCTGTGATTGGCCCAGCTGGGCTGGAGTACGATACTCACTATCACAGAACAGGTAGGCATACAGAACCAGCCTTTAGATTGAGGGCGCGGGTCATTTTACCTTCGTACAGGCACAGGTCTAGCATTTTCAACACTAAGGGCTGGTTTTACCACCTCCCGCTAAATCTAGAGGTTGCTGGGAGTTGGTCTTGACTGCTGGCTAAATAGAAACTAGTATTTTAGTACTATTGTTTAGCCTCGTTTTTAATCTGAAAGTTCGGGTTTTATTTTGTATATGTTGCTAACAGAAGTTACTAAAAGCTAGCTAATGACTTTTCAAGATTGTACTGTTTCCAAGAGCAACGTTTTAACCATTTTAATTTGTTAATTTTTATATTTTCTATATGGTAAACATAATTTTGTAGTTAATGATTTATTAATAGCTAATTTTATTTAATAATAACGAAATTGTGTGGTTAGTATCTATTTTAAGCTTCCTATATCTGAAAGCAAAAGTGAAACATTAATATATTTCTGACAAAAATAACATTTTGTTTCATATATGTTACTCTCAATTGATTGCAATTACAATAAACTAATATTAACAAATATTTTCAATAAATACGTCTCCGTTGCCATGTATTTACGCATAGAAGAAGGATGAGTACACACACACACACACACACACAATGTGCACAAATATAATAACGAAAAAGTGGAGTTTTTGCCTGCATTTCACTAAATACTACTCTTCAGTGAAATATTACATGAACACTATTCGAATTTATCATTTGACTGTATTTAATTTTAGTTAACAATTCCTTTTATTATTAAAATACTCGCCAACGTCTGAACATCATTTCTTTATTCAAAAGCAGCACTTATATATGCTTCATTGTGCAGCCGCTGCGCCACATGTTTTGTGGTTCACGGCCACTTGCAAGATAGCACAGTACAGTCCAAAACGATTACTGATTATCGAAAGGAAAATGTCAATGTCGAAAGTCACATCAAAATATTACTCGGTGGTAGTATTTCTAATATGAACACAAAAAATTTATCGCATCTCTGGGGAGTATTTAAAATCACCCAACTGTACTTAATATTACATAAATACTCGTAATCGTCTTATTTATGCTGTGCATTCAAAATATGACGCCATTTTCTTTCTTCCCAACCTCCGGTTGGAACAGCTAGCCACTAATTCATCCTCGGTAACCAGAAACTGGGAGCTAAAGTCGCTGTTATTATGTTGACTGCAAGTGGTAAAACGAAATTCAGTGCTAGTCAGCAGCTAAATTTTGACCGGAAGATTAACAGGAGGTGGTAAAACTGGCCATTAGAGAAATCATATAGCGAGATTACAGTTTGCTACAAGCTAGATGCGAAATATCTACATATATTCTTACAATTTCTTAAAGTCAGGTTCTTTAAGGGACGGAAGACCTAATTGAATAAAACCGTTAATAATAATTTCTTAATTTATTTACAACCACTAGAAAGAAAATACCCTCAACTTAATGTCTTACAATAAATGGCTATGACTTGCTATTTACAATTAATCAGTACAGTTTATAATCATCTCAAAGAAATTAATGCAAACAAAAAACTAACTTCAGTCCCAACAACGGTGTATCAAAACCTATTGCATTATTTTACAAATTAAGTGTCAATGTTTATTTACAATTAAGTCCGTATCACGCATCTATACAGTCCCACCTTAATTAAATCCACTTTCCACCAGTCCGGAGTGTTCTAGAATGCACAATAACCTTTTACTTGTTGGGCATAACGTCCTCTCATCCATTCACACCAGACACACACTTGTCTGCCGTCGTCTCGCACCCTCCACCGTCGTCCGTCTTCTCCGCTGAAGTCCCATGCTGCACCAGACTACACCAGATTTATACACTTCAGCCAGATTGTTACCACAAACGCTGACTGATGTCCGGCTACGGGGAGATATTTATAGTGTAGTCGACTCTGGCCCAGAATATTCTCCAAATGCCTCATTGCGCTGAGCAAAAGGATTATCGGAATTTCTTGCTCATCCTCTAAAGTAGTTGACTCCCCTGGCAGGTGGGTGGAGGGCTGTGCCACCAGACAGGTCGGCTATCAATCATCTCTCCCGGACACCAGGCGACGTAACAGTGAGCTGGCCTACCTGTGGAGNGGTGACTCCCCACAGCGCCGGCCCATGTATAACCGGATAACGAGGCGCCCGCTCCCGGTGCACGAGACCGTGCGTAACAACATAAATAAGAAAAAATGGCGTAGGTTTCAACGTAAGAGTTATTTTCATTTCATTGGTGCCATATTGTTACGTTTCCTTGTATTACCTAATAGCTGAGTTTCATCCCGATTCGTCAGCTCGTTTCATGTACGTGTTCAGAGTCCCTTTTCTTAAGCGTCCTGGCTTTGTACAACACGCATAATTAAGAACTTTGGGAGTGGTATTTAAGATATGCTTTTCTGAATAATTTGTATCTTTCCATCTCATGCTTACAGATAATGGAAAATCGCGAAAAAATTTCTCAGCCAACATATCTTCTATAACACACTAACTAGTTTATTCTTTCATGAGTGGATGAACAAGGTTTTGACTCGGCTAAGTTGTTTACAGGCCAATCACGAACCTACTGCCTTATAGTATCAGAATCCTCATTGGCCCAGTGAAATGGGGTAGTAGCTTCATACATGCATGACAACCAATAAGAAAAGAAAACTGTCTGACATGTGTACGGTACTTTGAATTCAAGCAAACAGTCAACTTTCCCCGTGATAAACCATCATCTCTACTCATGCTAAATAATCACTACCACCGACCCGATCACAATATTCATACGCCGATTAAGCGAAACTGTGAAAATGTTACGAACTAAAATACGATATTAATATGACAATTCTTGCTATTGTGTGCATAAAAAAACTAACATGGCCAAAATAAAAACTTGTGGCGGAAATTTTCCCTTTGCCAAAGTCTGCGGTAAGAAATCTCATTTTGTTCCTAACCTAAGTAGTATAAACCTTAAACATGTCTAGAGAATTACACCACATTCGTGCGCACTGAGTTTAACAATATTTTGCATGAGAACTTTTTCTTGCTAGGCATTACCAACACACCTTTATTCTCCATGTTTTAATCCATATTAATTATAAATTATATATTATAGTTAGTATATAAAATAAGTAGTGTACGTGTGCCGGTATTGGTGCAGGATTTCAGTGCTAAGGAGAGGATAACATTATATATTCTTCGAATTTTTTGGATTTTTTTACGTTTTTATGATCGGGCAGTGGGAAGGGGGTGAGGTGAAATTTGCTAGGGATGGATTGAGAGGGGTGGAGGCCTGCGGGTAAAAGAAACGAGCCCCCCAAATACTTCAAATGGCTATAAAATAATCTTTCGGGGGCTCGCTTTTGTAAATATGGGGCTCGGTGCTTTTTTTGAGGGGAAAACGGGACATTTTGAACGAAAAAGGAAAATCTTAAGTGAAAAAAACAGATTTCAATTGGAAAATAGTTAATTTGAGGGAAAAACGGGAAAATTCCAAGATGGCTGACAGATCCTGGATCCTACTCCTGAAATCCTGCACCAGAACCGGCATACATACACTACTAAAATATAAATATAAATTCAATTTAACCGGGACTTTAGTAGCTGGGCTGTTATACTGTTCGCCTTCCACCAAGGCGAACCGGGTTCAATCCCCGGCTGTGTAACTCCGGTTTTCGTTGGCCGGCGGGTTTTCTCGGGGATCTTCCATTTCCCCGCCCTTGCATTCCGGCGCTGCTCCATTCTCACCTCGTTTCACCTTCAGCGGCTCTTAAGACCTCGTTGTTAAGAGAGGTCCAAATATCTCAATTCAATTTAACCAAAACATAAGATACTTTTATGTTGACGGAGTATAAAACACTTGTGTTACATACAATGTTAGGAAACAACCAAACGCGTCGTACATGAGATGATTCTTCAAAGTTTACATTGAAAAAGTGTGACGATACTGCGGCGAATAGATTATAGCCGACGTTAGAGAGGCTGGGGCACCCGGGACAGGACTCGTCGGGCGAACCGGTAGATGAAAGTAGTGCCCTCTCGAGACACGAGCTGTGCAGCGCGTGGGTGCTAACCGACTTCTAGACATGGGCGTTGTTCCAAGCATACGGGCTGTAAAGCCGTGTTCACACGAGGCGATCTCCACGCAAAATTCGTGCAATTCAGAGACGCAGAGTACTTAAAGGTGCTGGATACCAAAAATTAATAATTTTATATCTGTACAAAACATTGTTCAACTTGTACGCATTGTACAGTGACATTTTCCTCGAATATAAGAATTTCACACTTTACAATTTTGTGGATAATTTTGAGACGATGGGGGTGAAGCGAGGTGAGTATGGAGCAGCACCGGAATGAAAGGGCGGGGAAACGGGAGATCCCCGAGAAAACCCGCCTATAAGCTATCCCACCGGGAATCGAACCCGGTTCGCCTTGGTGGGGCGTGAGCAGTCTAACCACTGCACCACTGTGGCCCCACGTTTCTGTATACTTACCTGTTCTGTGGCAGAGTCACACATCACACAGCAGAGCCAGAAATATTTGTAAACGATAACTTTTTTGTAACAAAATTCATGATATATTTTTGTCCTTTTGAATAAATTTTGAACATAATATACCAAGACATGTATATATCATTACAGTGAATAAATATGTCCTTAGGAACACTAAATTACGATGAGCATGTACATTCTTCAATAGGACAGTCAAGGTTAACTGAGCACTTTTGAAAACAAAGTTTGAAAAATGTCACTTCCTCTATGAAAGAAGTTTCATGCCATTAACGTTGAATTAAAGTGTTAGATAAATATTTGTGAATATTTAAATAATTTCTTTCGCTTTTGGTTTTTTTTAAATGCATNTGAATTAAAGTGTTAGATAAATATTTGTGAATATTTAAATAATTTCTTTCGCTTTTGGTTTTTTTTTAATGCATATACGTGTATTAATTAGCAAATTGGTAAAATAATTACTTTTCTAATAATTTTAGTGTCACTTCACCGTCGCATGAACAAGGTGATCAGGCATATGGAACGTTACATATGGTGAAAATATACACTATGTGTATACAAATAGGTCTTAAGTAGGGCTTTAAAAAGTGTTAAGTTTACCGCGAACAGCCTTTAAAGCCAATTGATCAAAGGATTTGTTTGACGCAACTAATAAATTGACTTGCGACTTCTTTACTTCAGAACCTCCGTAAGGGGAGAACAAAAATTCTGTGTGGGCTCCTGATGTAGTATGCTGCAACTTATTCGGTACGAGGAATTCTAGTTTACGTCACAAGCAACGCAAGGCTGTGCGAAAGGCAGGGAAATGTAACATGTACGGGGGCAGGAAAATGTCTCGAATTCAGTGGACTTCTCCACTGTCTGCACTGCGCACTCGAGCCCCAGTCAAAAGCCAGTTTTACCTCAGACGAGGTAACTTGGCGTTCGGGTCCTTGTTTCATTGCAGGTTCGTTACTNTAAATGCATCTACGTGTATTAAATAGCAAATTGGTAAAATAATTACTTTTCTAATAATTTTAGTGTCACTTCACCGTCGCATGAACAAGGTGATCAGGCATATGGAACGTTACATATGGTGAAAATATACACTATGTGTATACAAATAGGTCTTAAGTAGGGCTTTAAAAAGTGTTAAGTTTACCGCGAACAGCCTTTAAAGCCAATTGATCAAAGGATTTGTTTGACGCAACTAATAAATTGACTTGCGACTTCTTTACTTCAGAACCTCCGTAAGGGGAGAACAAAAATTCTGTGTGGGCTCCTGATGTAGTATGCTGCAACTTATTCGGTACGAGGAATTCTAGTTTACGTCACAAGCAACGCAAGGCTGTGCGAAAGGCAGGGAAATGTAACATGTACGGGGGCAGGAAAATGTCTCGAATTCAGTGGACTTCTCCACTGTCTGCACTGCGCACTCGAGCCCCAGTCAAAAGCCAGTTTTACCTCAGACGAGGTAACTTGGCGTTCGGGTCCTTGTTTCATTGCAGGTTCGTTACTGACACAGAGTCCGCCCGGGCGTGCCTTGTAAAACTGCAGTACAGTTATGAAGGTGACATTATACGTGTTTCAAGTACAGTTTGTCCTCGGAATGTGTCACGAAATTTTTCTTCGTCCGTGCGAGGCGACGTCCTCCATGTCCGAGATTGCTGTAAGACGTTTCCTTCGCGGTGTCAAGTACTTCGAAATTATGACATCTTTTGGAATATATGGAAATAGTTTCGGCATGGCCATGGCATAAGAGACAACCAATTATAAAACGTTGGTGTGTCTGCAGCAACGAACAGCATTACCCAGGGAAAGGCGCTGTCCTCATTGGTGCTAGCTTCTGACCGTGTACAGCTACGACCATAGTTTTACCTACTTTGCAACATGTCCTACGTAAACGAGCATACTAGGGATAATATGCTAAGCGGTTAGCCATGCCTCACCTGCGATTCGAACTCAAAACTGAACGAACTAGGGGCCGCGGTGGTTGAGCGGTTAGACTGCTCACCTCCCACCGAGGCGAACCGGGTTCAATCCTCGGCCGGGTCACTCCCGGATTTTCACAAGTGGGAATCCGTGCCGGACTATGCCGCTAGTCGACGGGTTTTCTCGAGAATCTCCCGTTTTCCTCGCCCTTGTATTCCGGCGCTGCTCCATTCTTCCTCATTTCACCTTCATTGGCTCTCAAGACCGCGTTGTTAAGAGCCACCCAACTCTCTCAACTCAACGAAACTATGCAATGGAGGTCAGCTCTCATCGATTGAAACACTACGATTTTTATTAAGACATTTGTTCATGAGATCACAGAACGTACGTTCACCGCTCGCAATCACGAACAGGGAGAAACCAGATGCATCGCACGTCGTGTGAACACGTCTTCAGGCGCTATCCCAGCGGGTCCACCGCCTGGTCTATTTCGGCCGGGTTATGGGGGNTGGGGCCGCTTGCTATTTCCCAACCACGTCCCCATTTATTTTGGAAGGCCTGTTGTTTATTTTTGGAGGATGGGTTGTTCCCTCGCGCGATGCTACCACCTCCCCCGCGTGTGGAAGGGGTGTCTGGCAGACTACGCGGGGCATGCCCGGACCACCCCTCTCGCGCCCACAATGGACTCGTCTCCCTTCCGCTTGGCACGCGCGCACACACTCACCCATTCAGAATTCGCTCCGGGTTGTTTCGTTTTTACTTTTTTTTTTCTTCTTGTTCATTGGAAAGCCGCCGGAAGGCTCGTTGGCCGGCGTTCAGGAGGCGCCCCGAAACTACTGCCAACATTCCCGCGAGGACGCGACCACATTTCAGAGAGGCTGGCGCGTATGTCAAGTCAGCCACCGCGCATTCCGCGTCGCCGGGTCGTCGTGGATGCCGAGACCACACAGTAGATTAAGGCTGTTCACTATAAAGTGACCACTTTTGAAATCAACCCTTAAAAAATGTCACTGCCCCTACCTGTGTATTTTTAATGGTTAAGAATACTGGCATATGCCCAGTAAAGTTTGGTAACGCCGGAGGGAAAGTAGCTCCATGTCTCAACGTTGAATTAAAAGTGTTCGGTAAACATTTGTTAACACTACAATGACTTTTCTTTCTTTCCGATTTTTAAAATGTATATAATTGTGTAAATTAAAAAATTGGTAAAATACTTAATTTTATAATAATTTTAGTTTCCCTATACTAACGCATGAATATAGTGATCAGGTCCACGGCAATAATGATTTGACATATGGCGAAAGGATACACAATGTGCTTACAAGCACGACATTCATAAGTGCGCATTTTACCGTAACAACCTATACTTACACAGAGCAGAAACATTGATGTGGGCGTATCTGGCTCGTGACTGACTGGCTACTGGGGCTGCCGGTTGGCGAGTCAGGCTCTGATCCAGTGGCGTGTGGTGAACTGTTGCAAGGTAAGCTGACATTAGCTCTGTACTGTACTCTGTTCCTTGCTAGTTTACACTGCCACCACTAAAACGTAGTTCGGCAGGTGACGTCACAGGACGTGATAATGGGTGCATTGCCCTAGGCTTTACAGTGGTTATTGGATCCTGCTGCGTGCACCGAGAATGTACAGCAGTGATAAAACACCTGCTTACCTGCAACACTTAACCACACGCCACTGCTCTGTAAGGCCAACGACGTTCCGACGTGTTGGTGGCAAATGACGCTATTTTGTTAACGTGTGCGGTGGAATAAGCGGCTGTTTCTACTCTGTCGAGACCTGGGGGCATAGAATACACAAGACTATAGGCTATTCACGGTGAAGTGAGCACTTTCGAAAGCCCTCTCATTTGGAATAATAGTTAATAAATATATTTTATTGTAGCCTTAGACGTTAAATTCTGAGTGTGGGGGAATATACACGCCATGTTTATTACTTACATGGCAGTATTTATTAAAAAGGTGGTTTAAGGGTAAAATAATGGCTGAAAGGAAAAAGTAACTAGGGCCTCAAAAGTGCTCACTTTACCGTGAACTGCCGATACAGAAGTGGAAACAGCCATTGATATAGGTTATCGCAAACTTCAGTCACACCTCCGTTGTAATACGTCGTCGTTCGCCAATCAGCGTCCGGTACCCTACTCGCCAGTCAGCAGCACAGCCGACAGTGAACCTTTCGCAGCACGCAGTAGCCAATCAGATGCAAGGCCTATTCCCAGAGCCTTGCGCTGCCAGTCAGCGAACGGGTACGCCCACGTAAAAAAAAAAAAAAAAAAAAAAAAAACTAANCCGCCACGCCATTTTGCCTCTGTATACTTATCTACTCTGTGGCTCAGTCATGTCCTGTGACCAATAAAAATTAGCTCGTGATTAATTTTACTAGCAGCAGCTGTTCAAGGGATTTCGGATCTTAGTCTTAGCTTAGAAAACATCATCCAATGAGGGTAGTCTCTCACCTGTGGGAGATATCATTCTGTCGTGTACAGTGCAGATCATTCATTGTGCAACGCCCCAAATACAGGGCACTGAGACTCAAAGCTTGTATGCCACGATGGAAGATTCTTTGGACGATTCCATGCAAGCCTGCATGGCCACTTGTATGGATGGTTATATGGAAGATTTGGCCATCTACTGGCCGTTTTCATACATGTTTCTTAATTGGTCGTGTGTAAATTTTCGATTGAAGCTTTCTTACAAGCTTGAATGTTCAGTCAATCCGTGAGAGGGTGGTAGAGTAAATTTGTTTATTTTTGGACACGAATAGATAGTATATGAAAAAAACCACGAAAATATTAATCGATTCTAAAACAGCATTGTGTGAAAGTTATGGCAAAAGTTCGTGTTTATTTGACGCAAAAGTTCCAGTTATGACAACAAAACGATTAGACTTTGTGCATAAGCGCATAACGCTGAAGTCGTGAGTGAAGATTGTTCCTGAACCACAGTTGCAGAAGTGAAAGTCATAAAAATGGCACTCCTCTTTAGTCGTGTGGAAACAAGTATCGTTCGATAGATAATTCCAAAGAACCCTCCATTGTTGCTTGCATGCAGGCTAGGATAGGGTAGCAGGTCTGGCGGAATCCTCCGCTTGAGTCTGCACGGGGAATGATGTTATCGTGGCATACGGGCTTTGGGTGTTGATTTCTTTACAATAACAGAAGAAAACTTTCGGGCATGTGTACATTATGTTGAATCCTAGGATCAAATATCTTTACCCCGCAATAAACCACCGTCTCTATTCATTGGTTGCTGCCCCAGAGTTACCTCCCACCTGGTAGTTTAGTGTTCGCTACTATAAATAGTTCTCATGCAAAATATTATTACACTGAGTGCGCACGAATGCGGTGCGTTGTCCTTTTGGTGTAATTTTCTAGACTTATTTAAGCTTTGTTTGCATGAGGCGGAAAGATAGCTGAAAGTAGAACTTAGCAGGGCTTTAGAAAAGTTGGAAGTATCAATGGATGGACTATAATCAGAGACAGGAAAAATTCGCGAGTTCAATGACGTGTAGGGTGGGCTCCACAGTCTTATGTACCATGACGCAGATAAAAAATCCTCATTGGTTTCTTGCTGCCGCAGCCCAAGGCGATGGTTGGGGCTGCATTTCCACGTGTTTCTTATTGGTTCAGAGTTCTCCAGGTGGTGTTGAATAAAACATGGACCAATTGCAATTGCAATAGCAATTTGAATGTTAGAGTTTTTGGATTCTAGCTTGACCCACAATGAATCCGGGAATCACTCAGGTCTCTAACTGTCATGAACGCTGCAAGGTACAATAAGCATGTCCTGTGATGATGTGTGGCTCGGTAGTTTGGTGGCACGTGATAGGTTAGTGCATGGAAGTGAAATGGCATGGAGGCTCTTTTGAGGTTATCGTATCCGTTCGTCGATTTGCTGCGCGAAGCTCTGGAAGTGGACCTTCGGTCTTATTGAATATTGATTGATTGCTGCGTAAAAGTCCCTATTGGTGATGTTATTATCTGGCAAGTCAGTTACTAGGCGCTGATTGGCGAATGGCGTAGAGCTATTTTGCTGGTCAGCGACGCCATTTTGCTGGCGTATGTTGTCGGAGTTCGCTGCATAAGCGGCCGTTTCTCTGTTAAAACATGGAGCAGTGTTTTACAGCACTTCTATTCTTGTAAACTACAAAAATGAAATTATTTTGTTAAAATTTGGCGAAGTTGTGAAACGAATCATACGTTTTGAACCATCTCTCTAAAAATTCAATTTTATGACTATTTGGCGCAAACTGTTGAATTTGTTACCACTGCCTCCTCTCACCTTAATCTGTGTCGATTCTGTGGTTTTACCGCACATGGCAGTATGGGATTAGCTGCTTCTTTCCTTGCGAGTTTGCTATTGGCGCAGAGCCGCACAGGGCGTGTCTAATTAACTGTGATCCAAATTACAAAGGTGACTTGAGTGTATACCTGTTTGACGTATGTAATGTCCTGAAATGAAATCGCTAAATTTTTCTCTGCAGAAATATAAGGAAAGCAGTAATCATTCGTGAATGTGGTGCGGTCATCGTGCTGTCAGCAAATCCACGCCAAATACAACTAAATGAAAGTAGATTAATGAATTTTATAATTTTTTGTTTTCTTTTTACGCGACCGTGACGATAAGTTTCTTGAATTAAGATATCTGGATCTTCTATATAGCTCCTCGACCAAAGGTTCGGTAGGAGAACGCAAATGAACATGAAATATAACGGAACTATACACAGAGCGCAATTTAATGCCTGCGCGGGGAAAAAAAAAATTGTCCATCAAGCATTTTGGAAGAAATACGAGTAATAGAAGACTCGCAGAAATTAAGGGCACTGCCTAACAAAACTGCAGCCACAAAATCAAACAAAGAAAAATTGAATGCAATTTCCTCAGAAAATACTTGGGGCCGCAGTGGTGTGGTGGTCAGACTGCTCGCCTCGCACCCAGGCGAATCGGGTTCGACTCTCGGCGGGGCCGCTCTTTTCGCATGTGGGAATCGTGCCGTACGATGCCGCTGGTCGGCGGGTTTTCTCGTGGACTTCCCGTTTCCCCCGCCTTTCCATTCCGCCGCTGCTCCGTCCTCATCTTGCTTTACTCTCGCCGGCTCTCAAGATCTCTAAGCTGCACAAGCCTCTCCACTCAATTCCACTCAGAAAATTCTGCCCCATTAAGAAATTAAAAAAAAAAAAATTATTAATTTATTCCATTTTTGTAAAATGTAATTTTTATTCGTTGTAAAATGTAAATTTTTATGTTAAACTTTAGAAAAACTACCAAACATAAAAATTGGCAAGACTCTTAAACGTAGCAGTATTCTTTAAGAAATGTCACGTAGAAAATGTATTGTTTGAAACGGTTATCTTTAAAACTGACGCACTGACAGGGGATTTTTTAAAGTTTGATTTATCATTTCAACCCTGTGCAGCTTGCTTTGCAGGCAGCGCTCTTAAAGATGTCGGACGAGAACAATAACTTAAGTAATGCTAAGTTGTTTCGCCAGAAACGGAACAGGCGCACACTTTGCAACTTGGTTTCAGTAAAAATTTGCATTGGTTTAATGCAGATGAATTACTGAATGAATGAGGGAACTTCGTGATTGAAGTCACTAAGACCAAAGACTTTACATTCTGGCCATGAAGAAGTAACCTGGAATCATTTGTGTGTGTGTATATTTTTTTAAGCGACTTTTCCTTCCTCACGCCTAGTCTACAGCATGAAAACATTTCATTCCTAACATGGAAACTACACAGACTTGTATGTAGACATGATTTTTTTTTCCCGTGCGTGAAATGTTATGTCGTTAGTCTACCGTTTTTTATACGTACTTATTTGCCTGGATCAAACGGAAGAAGCGCAAGGAGTTCAGAACCAAAATGTTCGAAATTTACGTGAATCCATTACGCTAACGTCGTCGCGTCAGAATATAGAAGAAATGTGTTCTGCAGAATGAAACCGTGTTCGAATTGGCACTTTTAATTTACTAAAATGTCACCGGACCAGAATTAGTCTACTTAAGTTATGACGTATTTGGTATTTTAGTATTTAATTTTTAGTATGTAACGAAACTTACTAAAATACTAAATTACCTAATGGCAACCATCTTTGAACAAGTGATTACCGATGGCGTCCGAGATGAATGCTACCAAATACTAATGTACTAAATAGTCAGCTGAAACACGGCCCCAGTGTGATCAATATTTATCAAGCTCGTCTAAAACTGCAAAAATAAAGATCTCGTGTCCTTGATGTGCGAAACTCCTCTTGATATGAAACGTCCCCTGTAGGAATATGGTACAACTGCCCCAGAACAGCTTAAGAGGAAGCACAGCGTATAAAGAAACATTAATTAAGAATGGGAAGAGGACTTTGATGAATACATGATGGACGATGAAGATGTTTTATTGTGCATGAAATCCATGATTTAAAAAAAAATGTTATTAGGTATCTCAAATTAACCCCTTTACGTACACATTAATTTTTCATTTCATGTGTTGCAAAAAAAGAAAATTTATAGTGTCAATAGTATCCCTACGAATTTCTTATAACAGATTACAGTTTGGAACCTATGGAAGGGTATTCAGTAGATCCGTGGCGCAAGAAACAACCAATTATAAAATATTTAATGTGTTTGCAGCAGCCAATACCATTGTACAGGGGAAGGCGTCGCCTGTGATGGTGCTAGCTTCTGACCTTGCACAGCACCGACCATGATTTCACGTATTCTGCAACATGTCAGACGTGAACGAGAGTAGTATGATTATGATGAGTCTGGGGCATCGGCGTCTGGCGTAGGAACTAGGAGCCGACCCGACGTCATATAGAATTTCTCTTTTTTCCCGTTTTTATTTTAAAATTTCCTTTTTTCCCCTTGAAATATGCTATTTTTCGCTTAAAATTCCCTCTTTCCCCTCAAAATTTCCCTTTTTTCACTTAAAATTTCTTGTTTTTCCCTCAAAGAAGACTTGGCAGGGGCTCATTTTTACCCATGACCTTGACCCTCTACCTGTAATCTTGTATGACCTTGAAACAAAATAATATAATAATCACCAAAAAATCCTAAACACTTAAAAACTTTTTTCTAAACTTTTTTTAAAAATTAAAAAAAAAAATTTAAATGGTTTTAAGAAATTACTTCAAGGTTTACATGTAGGAGGTCCGGGGTTCAATGGCAGGTGGATCGACTAAGCTCCCGACATGACAGGCCCTCGTCAGGTCGGCCAGTGTCCATATCGTCCGCCATATTCGATGTCGGGGACCTTGACCTTGACTCCGGTGACTTTTGACTTTGAAAACTCACAAAATTACAAAAAATACAAAAAATTGAAAAAAATTCGAAAAAAATTAAAAACCGAGGTAAAAATTACACTGATGTAACCCGACTGCCACCCTAGATCCAGGTGAAAATGACCCAAGACTTTGAATTTGGATGACTGAAACCAAAATATTCACAAAATTGTTTTAAAAATTCCTATAAAATTTATAAAAATTGCTAAAAAATAGTATTTAAATACATACAAATTGTATTTAAATTTTTTTTATAAAAAAATAGTGTTTCGAATTTTCTGTCTAAGAGGGTACGGGGGACTGTAACCGACCAACCTCCACAATATGATGTCACCCAACCACCATATTAAATCCAAGTGTCCTTGAACTTGACCTTTGACCTTGACCTCGTGATCTTGTATGACCTTGAATCCAGAAATCACACAATTATCCAACAAATAAAAAAAATCAATTATTCATAAATTAAAAACTATTATTAAAAAATTATTAATAAACTTTATTTTAAAAATACTTGCTTTTCCGAAGGTTCCCGTAGCACCATGTCCAGTAGGCGACTGACCCTCACCAAAGTTTCTCATTGGTTAATTAGTAGACAGGCTTCCACCCCCCCTCTCTCTATTACTCATTCTGGCGAATGCACTCCGCTCACCATATTAATTTTTTCGTTTATCATTAGTTTTCATTTTCATCGCCTAGGCGATGCTAGTGTATTAATTATCGATTTCGCCACTAGAAGAGATGCCGATTTAACCACTAGCCACCATGTAGATTGTTGTCGGCCTTGACCTTGTCCCTAGGTAACCTTTGATACCTGCCAAATGCTGAAATTTTGGAAGTAGCTATTGATTCTGCTCTGCGGCGTGAGGCGCCAGCACGTGATGCTAGCTCTCAGTGATAGGGCGTACAAATACGTCGACACTGTTGTCTCTAGGTCCAATTTACTAATAAAATACACTGGCTTTGTGTGAGTTCACATAATCGAGTTTTATTGTTGCTTGAACAGGTTAACTGGTACATGAACTCACGAGACAAACTCCCCTCCCCTTTTTCTATGTAGGCTACGTATGGTTTGACGCCGCGATTGGCGTGGGGGGGGGGGGGGGGGGGGAAGATTCTTCGCACTTGGTGTAGAACTACTTATCTGACACTGCAGCGCTGAATTCCCTCGGCTGGCGGCTTGGAACTGCTCTCGAACTTGGTGGGCGTCTCGGCGCCTGGCTTCGAAGTTCCTTCTTCCCGGGTCCAATGCAGGGCTCTGCGCTTGACGAAGTCTGACTGACTTTTCTCGNTCGCACTTGGTGTAGAACTACTTATCTGACACTGCAGCGCTGAATTCCCTCGGCTGGCGGCTTGGAACTGCTCTCGAACTTGGTGGGCGTCTCGGCGCCTGGCTTCGAAGTTCCTTCTTCCCGGGTCCAATGCAGGGCTCTGCGCTTGACGAAGTCTGACTGACTTTTCTCGGATGCTTCCCGCCGCACGCCCCGCTTGACGGCCTCCGACTGAGGTCGACGTCGTGATGCATTCTCGATCCTCGACTGACTCCAGCTGACTGACTGACTGCTCGATCCGCGACTGACTGATTCGACATCTCTCCACTGACTGCCCTGTTGCTCCCCCCTTCGTGTGGTTTTGTAGCGTCCATCACCATATTCAACTTGCCCCATCTCTGCACGTGTCCGGAGTGCTTGTCGACCCTCCGGGTCATAAAACACGTGGCCGCTGCTCGTGTGGTCCGCAGCCGGCGTGGCGTCGTCCCTTGGTTCTGGCCTGGAAGTTTATTGTCCCATTCTGCACGCACGTCCGCTAAAAGCTCTCATGGTTTATTGCGGTATAAGCCCGGGACAGGCGCAGCTGGTGGTGGGATCTCGGTGTCCCCGCCCTGGTGCCTTCCATTGTCTCCGGACGTCGTCTGCACGTGCAGGAACAGTTGCACGTGCTGAAACCTTTGGTAGCATGCCTTAGCAGCTGCGAGGCTCCTGGCGTCCCTCATCCGGCACATCCACTAAACCCTTAATCCTTATTGCGGTCGTACGCCCGCGAGCTTCGCCAGAGCGTGTGTTCTGACGAATAAAATATAGGGATGCAGAATGCGTCACCTTTAACCCAAAACATATAGAAGAAATCAAACAAATACCAAAAATCGAGGAAGTAATTACATTGACACAGACTACCATCTTGAATTCTATTTTACTTAGTCACCTTTCCATCATGCTCAGTCATTCCTACACATTTGTGCTCCATCCACCATATTGTATTTTATCCATGCTTTGTTATTCCATTTGAGCAATCTTAGTATACATCACAACCACCATCTTACATAACATAGACACCATGTTTCCCACAGACTTATACTCTATATCATTCCATGTCAGCCATACATGATTTCATTTGTTTAAGCTACCAGACAAGCCAGCGAAACAAACATTCTCTCATGCTGTCATGCCATGTTCACTATCTTTGATTTAGTTTTTTTTTCTTAGGTACCTTCCTTTCATTCCATATCATTCATACTTGATTTAGTCACAGACCTTCATATTCGATTTTATTCATGCTCTACCATTCCACCTCTATTTAGTAGCCTGCTGATTACTAGGTCCCTTCAAACCACCATATTGGATTACATCACTTCTGCTGTCTTTGATTGTAACATATGATCTTGTCCTTTAACCATCAAGATATTCCATTTAATTCGTAATTTATGTTTACTAGAACATTATTGTGGTGTATTAGAGCGGGACAGGGCATGTAGACATTTATGCAGGACCTCTCTTCGCCATATACTGCACTGAAGCAGGTCTGGCCAGGCTCGACTCAGTCTTC
>NQII01000821.1:275647-332245 GCA_002778355.1 Clitarchus hookeri | reverse complement strand
CCCTCGTGCGAGGCGAGAGCCTGCCCGCCGTGGGACACGTCACGCCCTTCATGGACAACAGGTTCAAGGAGAGCAAGCACCCCATCCGCGCTCCGTCCTTCGACACCGCCACCTCCTTCAAGCCAGGTGAGTCTCCCCCCACACATTTAGGCCGGGTCGGGGGGTGTTGCACCCCAAAGGATTATCAATTTCATTTTTGTGTCAAAAGATTGTTCTAATTGTACACATATATGACAATTTCCTCGAATTAAAATTTTTTTACACTTTATATATTATAAACAATTTGATGTCAAATTCTATTGTTTTTGTTTCGCTGCAGCCATAATAAGAAATACTAAGTTGTATAAATGAAAAAATTTCCAAAGTAAACTAATGCCATGGGCTACCGTGTGATACATGTAATCACCAAAAAATAACATTTGTCACGCAGTAGCCCATGGCATTAGTTTACTTGTAAATTTTTTCATTTGCGCAACTCGGATAGCTGTTAATATAGCTTCGAACGTACGCATTTCAAAGCTACAGTGTATAAACTACGCAAGATCGCAACCCAAGAGTTGGTCAACTCTCAACTTCTAAATTAGCCGTGATCGATTACAAAATCGTTTTACACACTTGCAGAACACTGATTTTCAATTATTATTATATAATTTCTAGTACACAAATTTATGCCTACTTTATTTGCGATTCAACGCGTAGAGTATAATTACGTATTAAAATATTTTAGTATCGCTATCTTGCTGAGTAAATGTAATAGTGTTCTTTAAAATTAGTTATTCAGGATTTTGAATATCGTAACTTTACAAATCTCAAATTAAAAACGTTTATTAAAATAATATGTTTGAAATAAGGGTAAAAAAAAATCCTTAAAAAGCATTACGGAAATACTTTTTTTGTACTTTTTTGGAATTTTCATTTTACAAGCTTGGTGACGTGCGATGTTTATAAACGATCGTAATTTTCTTGCGTTGCGTTCTTGCGTTTTTTGTTGCGTAGTTTATAAACCCGGCCTCAGGCTGAACCCTCAATAGTCCGTCTGGCAGTCGCCCATCTGTTTTTTTCCATAGACTTAAGATGACGTAGACAGCTTATTCTGCGCATGTACCAAACATTGACCTACCACAAAGCCACACAACTGTCAAGTCACATGGTTAAAAATGATTAAAGTAGTTTGTTTATATCTTTATTTAATTGGCGAGCATTATTATATTAATAAAATACTTTTACCGATTTGAATTTAATCAAAATGCATTACAAATTGGTTGGTTAGAGGAAGTGTGCATACCTCTCAAAGCATTTGTCTACAAATCTGTTTTCGCTAGACGTGTTGGCAGAAAAGCAGTTCAGTGTTGGGACATGGAGACCAGCGAGATTGATCTACCTCATCTTTAGTCTAGGATTTTTCGTCCGTCAATCCTTCTGTATGGCAAAATTACAATGCGATATTTCTTTAGTTTTAGATATATTTCTGTTGGAAATACATTTTCATGAGAAAAATATTTTGGAGAAATAATTTTTTCACGTGATAAGAATCTATACAGAATTTATAAACACAGATCCACCACATTTCATTTCAAAGGGGGTATTCACATCTAAGGAATGTCGTCAGAAGGCAATGGCACGCCCGTCCGTCGAAAGTTACAAGTTTGGTAACTATTTGATGGATGGACAGATTGAAAAAGAAATTGCCCTGGGATTGGTTGAAGATCACGTGACCGTTGGTACGACTGACAGCCTATTGTGAGTCCAGCATTAGTCGTTAAAAATAATATTAGTATTAAAAATAACTCGTCTTTATTTGGCGCAGTTAAGGCATATCTGCCTTCTCTTACAGTGAACAATGTTTATAATTTACACTTGCTTATTACGGTTTAGAAGAAAAAAAAGTCTTTACAAATTAACTAACACTGCAGAAATGTGATAGTCTTTAGTCCTTACTAGATATTGATGGAACAGGTAATTAATACTAAATAGAAACATGCGTGTTTAAGTACTGAAACACATTTAAATTTAAGAGCTGATTATTTAGTTTAAACACAAGTCCACAAAACACTGGAGGAACTGGCAGGTATTAAACCAAAATATTCACCATATACATGCAAGAATATAATACGTTTGCACAATCGCATAAATGCACAACAGGCTCGCTCCTGTAAATAAAATGAAGTACGTAATCCCTTATAATTCAAATGCCAATGACATACTCTGTGTATTGATTGTAATTGTCAGACACTTTAAGCTGGAAAAGCGTTTAGACTTGTACATACATTATCAAACTATTATTAATAAGAATGAAGGCATCATGAGTTAAAACTAAAATCAGTCACACGAACATTCATTCAAAATGCTCCTCGTGACGGGCCACGGTGGACAGCAAGCACTGCACCAACTTCCTTTTCGAACAGATGGTAAGAACCCTCATCGAGCATGTTCTGACCCAGGCCATTCCAATTCCCAGTTGCACAAATGCTAAAAGAACTTGAAAAATAATTAGTTCGGTGGGACGGGATTTATAGTTTACTGTCGGATTTTGAGCGAGTAGAAAAGTCATGAGCGCAGGAGAGGTAGCTGAAACAATTTCGTAAATATAGAGAGTGTCAGCACGGAGGATTTTATTTAGGAGCAATAAAGAGTGGTGTTTCCCACTGTCATGCAAGTTTAACCAGTACAGTTTATCACACAACACACTGAGATGGTCTCTGGATGTAAGGTTAAATACAAAACTTACACATGTGTTCTGCAACAGCTTGTTAAGGTGATCTGCAAGGTCACTGTACACTGCATCACAATACTCAGTTATGGGAAGTGTATGCGCACGCAGTACATATCTTAATTCGCTCCTGTAGAAGTTTTTTAAAACGCTCTATGGAGTGGTGTTTTATAGGCCTTTCTACAAATATGTTGTGTGAGCAGCCCAGGATAGTGTTTCGTCCATTACGATATCCAAACACTACCAGAGAAATTATTTACAACCCCATTAATTAAAATATTAGTTAAAGGAAGTTTCTTAGCAGTAACGGGAGATGGAGAATCGGTTATTTAACACTGGGTTTTTACAGGATTAATTTTTATACTATTAGCTTCAGACCATTTCTTAGCCGCATCCAGATCTGAATTCATTTTTTGAAAAGAAGATACAATTTTATTTTGAGTTAAAGATATGTACATCTGGAGATCATCTGCAAGAATATAATAGTTCAATTGTGAAAAGCATTTTGGAATATTATTTATAAACAGAGAAAACAGCAAAGGACCCAACACAGATTCTCGAGGCACTCCTTTAAAAACAGCAGCCATTGAGATCTCACGTTGTTCATTATTACACACTGATATCTGCCACATAAATATGAGTCAATCCATTCGCATGCGCTCAGAGGAAAATTGAAATCGCTTCTTAGTTTAGCTATGAGCATACCATGATCGATAGTCAAAGGCTTCGTTGAAGTCGATTAATGTCAGGAGGGTAAGTTGCCGAGAGTCCATTGCACGTCTTACGTCTTCAGTAACGTTTATAAGAAAATTGTAGGAGTACTGTGCTGTTTCCGGCAACAAGCCTGGAAGTTATCCAGTAAATTGTATTTGTTTCTGTGCGAGAAAATTTGCCCATGAATAATATATTCAAGTGCCTTAGACCAACAAGGTAGAATACATATGGGTCTACAATCGCATAAACTATTTGGACTCGATATTTTAGGAAGAGGGCGCAAAAGAGGATTTTTCCAGCAGGCAGGGAAGGTACACGAAGTTATAGAGGCGTTAAATGTGTCAGTGAGTGTAGGTAAAATAACCGGTAAGATCAAACAAATAAGTTTAATACTGATTTCATCATTACCTGTAGCTATGGATTTTATATGCTTAATAGCTCTGTATGCTTCAAGCGCCGATATCTGTTTTAAAAATAAATTGTCATCAATTTCGGTACTTTTTCAAGTATTAGAATTAATTTAATTAATTAATTCAGTTTTTATTGCGTTATCAGGCTTGCATTGCTGCTGGGGAAAATGATAGTTCAGTTCATCAGGAGTAAAAATATCTTTCGACTCGGTATGCTTAGAGAGGTAACCCCCATGGAACGCAAGTTGTTCTACGTAGCACCCGGAGATTGTTTCCCATCCTATAATAGTATTTAATTTTGGAATTCCTAATTTTCTGCATGATGACTTAGTTTTTCTATATGTAATTAACTTATATTACCAAGTTAACAAATCGCTGAACGTCTATCGTCGGCGTCCGAATTGATGGTCATTTAGAACACAGCCTTAGGCCCCCGTCCATAATCGACTTGATTTAAATGCTATACAGCATAAGCAGCGAAATCGTCCGTCTACAATCGGCGGACGAATAGAAAATAATTTTTGCTAGCACAGTCGCACAGGAAATTTTTTTTATTCAAAAGTTGGCTTTCTTCACTACAACAGCTTTTATGACGTTTCACTTTCTCATTGGCCGGAGTTAAAAAAATCTGGCGTAAGAAACTCAAGAGATGACAATCATAACGCTAAGCCAAGTAAAAGTCGCCCTAGTTGTGGACGTTGCAAGTTCAAACATTGGTATTTACTTCGTTATGCTGTGCGCCATGTAGATTGTGGAGGGGGCTGCCGCCTTACACTCTAAGACTCGCAACTGTAACGGCAGTGATAATTCCAATCTTCGCGTCCTATTTTTTTAAACGTGTATCTGTTCCGCGGCGTATGCTCCGAAAAGGAAATTTTTTATAGAAGTATTGCCCACGATCTCACGATAAAACGGACCACCATCCGTTTGTGTTTTGTTAAGCGAAATCTTTGTATATTGTAGAGAAATTCTTTCTACACTTCAAATTAAAGGTAACCAAACGATGAAGATGTGTAAGTGCCTTAGTGACCTATGGCGGTTCGTGCTATAGGGCTGCAGCCCCCCCCCCCCTTCCTCTCAATTATTGAGGAATTACAGTAAACCATTTTTAGTGTCTCAACTGCTCTCAATTTAAAAGAAACCTTTTTATTTATGATCGCTTCTAGCTTTCCACTCCGCCAACGACCGCGGGCCGCTCGACTGAGCAAGGCGTGTTTACGTAGCTTGAGCAGCGCTAGGCCGGGCTGNGGGCTGCGGAGGTGGCAGCCCGCCGGGCCTCGCTAGCGCATGCGCACTACGGAGGTTGGACGTGGTTAAGCATGGAGAGGGGGTGTTCGCCCGTCGTGCGCGTGTGGGCTGCAAGGCTGCCAGCCCTGGCAGTCTTAACAAGACGGGCAACTGGCGCGTGTATATATTGCGTTGCTGTGAAGTGAAGCATTTAGATGTTTGTGGCTATGCTATTTTCACCGTGTTTGAATTTCATTTAACATGAACAGAATAAATGTGGCGGGTTTACAAGCTATTTCTTTTTCTCAATTATCACTGGAGCAGAGGAATGTAATTAAAAACAAAGGACGACCGATTCCTGACTTAATAATTAATCAGCCTTCGTCAAGTAGGCGGCAGATATACAAAAGAAAATTTAACTGTGACGTGTATGATAAGCACAAATGGCTGTGTGGATGTGAATCAAAAAATGCTCTATTTTGTTTTCCTTGTTTGTTGTATGGTGGCGACAAAACTTGGGTTGAGACTGGTGTGACGGACTTGAAACATTTAAATGAAAAAATAAGAAAACACGAAGAGACTGCAAAGCATTTAAAGAATGTGATTGATTTTGCTATGCTGGTAAAAGTCAGTATTGCTACACAGCCGAGCGAAGCTCACAGACTACAAATTACTAGACACAATGAGGAAGTAAGGAAAAACCGGGAAATACTTTCAAAAGTAACTGACTGCATTACATTTTGTGGAAAATTTGAACTTCCTCTGCTTGGCCGTGATGGAAAAGCCGGTTCACCCGACCAGGATGTTTTCCTAGAGTTACTGGAATTCGCTAGCAAACTAGACGAAAGCCTGAGGACACACTTGCATACATCGACTGTGTTTAAGGGTTCTTCAGAGACAATTCAAAATGAATTATTAGACTGCATGCTGGAAGTCTGCCAAGAAAAAATTTGTGCCGAGATCAATCAGTCACGATTCGTAGCTGTGATGTCAGACGATACCACAGATATCTCAGAAAAAACGCAACAGGTGATTGTCTTCCGCTACGAGAGCGAAGGGACTGTCCATGAAAGATTTTGGGGTTTTTTCAATCAACAATCCGTTTGTGCAGAAGGTTTGGCCGAGTGCATTTTAGAACAACTTAGCATTGTTTTGAAGGGTAATTCCGACAAGCTAATTGCGCAAACACATGACGGAGCTGCTGTAGTGAGCGGGGTGAAAGGGGGAGTACAGGCAATAATTAAAGAAACCTACAGGCATGCACATTTTGTGCACTGTTACGCCCATCAGCTTCATTTAATAATGCAAAAAGCTGCTTCTCAAAACCTGCAGGGTCGAATTTTTTTTAGCAGTCTTTCAGGAATACCTGCTTTTTTCTCAAGGTCACCTCAGCGACTGTTGGTGCTCGATGTGGTGTCACGGCATATTCCTCGACCTTCAAATGCTAGTTGGAACTTCAATAGCAGGCTTGTGAACACAGTTTTCGAAAATAAAGATGTTTTGATCGATTGCTTCGAGGAACTTCAAAAGGCAAAATCACATCAGACAGTGGATGCAGCAACAGGTCTTCTCAGGATGTTGGGCGACGAAGACTTCCAATTTTGGCTATCCGTTTTTCATCGTATTATGCCTCATGTTGACATACTGCAGAATGATAATGCGAACGCTTTGACTATTCATATTGCATTGCAGAATTTCAGTGAGGAAATAATAAAAATCAGGAACAAACTCATTCCAGACTGCGACGAATTGCAAGAAACACCCGTTCCTAAAAGAAGGAAAAGAAGCGAGGACAACGCTATCGCTGGGAAAGAGATATGTGATGCTATTTGGTTCCAAGCACAAGAACGATTTAAATTTACTAACCATCTGTCAGCAGCAGAGCTCTTTAATCATGAATTTTTTCGAGAGAACTCCAGTCTCTCTTTTCCAACAGAGCTTCTTGAAGAAACTGTAGTGGCATATCCTTTTCTTAATAAAGCAAGATTGCAAACAGAACTATCAGTTATTTATGGCAGAGCAGAGTTCCACGGTGTTTCTGGTGCTCTCAAAATATATCAGGCATTGTTAAGCAGTAGCCTCGAGGACTCGTTTACAGAAATATTTGCCCTTTTGAGAATTATTTTAACAACACCGATGACTACATCAGAACCAGAGAGGTGTTTTTCTACTTTGAAAAGAATACAGAACTTTCTGGGAAGTACAATTTCTGAAAAACGTTTATCAGCTTTGGGGATGTTGAGTTCAGAAAAAATTATGATAGATAACATGGCAGACTTCAACGAACAAGTAATTGCAAAATTTATTCTTAGAAAGGAAAGACGAATGAACTTCACCTATAAGTAACTAGTATCAATTATCAGTTAAATGTGTCTTCTTAATTTAAACATGTGTACTTTTTAATACGTTATTTTTGTTTTCAAATACAGTGGGGTATAGTGAGTGAAGAGTGTAAATTAGACACCAACCAGAGTGCAAAAATTTAACTGTACAAATTTGTTAAAAGTGCATTTATCTTGGCAGCAATTCTTGTGATCGTCCATAACCTTTGGATACTCCAATGGGAGATTTCTGTAAGGTATGTTAAAAATAGTTTAACTTATTTAATTAGGTTGCTTATTTGTAGTGTTTCAAATCCGTGGTTTAAAAATCGCTAATTAAAATGGTGGGAATATTTTATTGGTATGGCATAAAATAAGGAATAAGAAATGAAATTGCCATGTTAAAATAATTGTTTGCCAATAAACAATTTTGAGACTTTTTTTATATATACTGAAGCGACAAAGAAAAATTAGATTTTTTATTTTCGATTTTCGTAAGAAATCTGAGAATGTATTTCATGAATCTAAGCAAAATGGAAATTTCAATTTCACTTAATATTCAGCGCTTGTCAAATGTTGAGGTGAATAACAATGAAAATTTTTGTGTTTGCCTATTTGTCTAGGTTTGTTACTATAATGTTACTGAAATAATTACTTGAAACTTGACTTGAAATGTTGGCAAAAGCTATTTTAAGTTCAAGAATATTATTACAACATATATTTCTTCCTTGTGCTATCCACAGTCTATTATTTTTTTAGATTTACTTAAGGAAATATTTAGGAACATATTGTTATACCGCATAGCCATTAATGACACTTGACAAGTTTGATTACACAATTTTAATGGGAATGATAATCTCACACAGCGGAAGGATAAAGAATGAGAAGTACAGTATTTCCTAAGCAGGAATTTCAAAACAACTGCTCAATTAACCTTGAACTGTCTGTAGCAGTTGGAACGTACAGGATGTGGGGCACTTTGTCAAAACGTGGCAACACTGGAGTGTTTCGCGTTGGCAGGTTGTGGCGTGGGGAATTGCCTCATCTTTGGACGAGCCTTGTTTTGTTCGCCTGCCAGCAATATGACGTCACAGCGCGTGCACATGACTTCCTGATTCCTCCCCTCCTGCGACGTATCTCGCGCTAAACATCCTGGGAAATGTAACCGCCGTTTCAGTGCACGAGAGGGGGAGAGGTGTTTGTGAACAGAACGTGGGTAGTTCGTTGTAGAGGGCTGCGTGGTGCCTGAAGAATGGGCGGTTATAAGAAAGGGCTTCTGGAGGGGCGGCCCCTTCTTTCTTGGACCTGACAGGGTCCTCTAGACCTTTTTTCCCCCCTTCCACTTGTTTTCCTCTGGATTGAGTTTCCCAGCGCTGCAACGGCCCGCTGGCTCCACTTTTGTCGCAAGTTTCCCACGGTTGCCCCTTCAGCAGGTAGCTTCGGAAATTCGAATTTACTATATGCCCCAGATTTTTCGGCCCAGATCAGGTTCATGAACGTACGGGATATGAAAAAAAATGCTGCTCTAAAAATTCTTTTAGAATTGTGCATTACTAACAACGCAATTTTCTTTTCTGGATAAATTTTATTTCGTGTCTTTAAATTAAAGCAGAAGTTTTGCACTCTACTTGTACTACAAATTCATTTTCCGCGTGTGATAAATACACTATGTGAGCTAGGATTTTTGTTTGGCTTGTCTACATGTTCAAGCGAACAGTGCATCAAGAAATTTTGTTCGTGATTTCGTTTCGTATCCGGTTATCTCCGGTCGTACTACACTTACAGGAAAATTCCACGTAAAATCAGTGTCGTTTCATCTAGATTCCTTAGAACGTTTAACAAATATATAACCATTTTCGGGTTTTTAGCGGTACTTTTTTTTTTCGCTAAAGGCAAGGCGTAAGGTGGCGGACTCGTGATTGAGTTACCCATTGCTGGAAGATGCTGGACACTTTTTCTCACTTTTGTTCCGAAAGTGCATAAATTCACAAACGGGGATTTTTCCTCTCAAATGTGTCATTTGTGACTTGTCACTGGATTTATTGCTGTTTTATTATCGGGACAGAAAACATACATTGCTCTGTACGAAGTAAATTAGTGAATAGCCTGGACAAAACCAAGTAGCTAGATACTATAGCAAGAAATAAAATACAAAATTACGTCTAAATAANAATACAAAATTACGTCTTCAACATTAAAAAGTAGACTATAACGTTTGTGGAGATGTACATATTTAAAGGTAAATTATACATATTTTTTTATACCTCTGATTTGGTAGCTATTCCAGTTCTTAGTTATTTGGGATAGGTTATCTGTGATTTCTGTGGAATATTTCACTGAAGCCCACAGTAACACAATTACCTTGTTCTTATTGACACTAGTCGATTTATAATTATTCCATGCAGTACTCAATTTACGTGTATGGTTGACAAAATAAACTTAGTACTTCAAGTTGAAGGGAAATCAACATATACACTTCTGTATTTAGTAAATAGAGATTCCACAGAAAATTTTAGTGTGACTAGACCTTCAGTAAGAAGTGTTCGTTGACTACGTAAACGTGGTGGGGTAGCTTAAAGGATTTTATCTCATTGTAACATCCTGTTATAGAGAGGCGTTAACCACTGCCCGCACTTTTCACGAAATGTACCGGCGATAATAATGCACCTGGCTTGTCACGTCCTACAGATAGTTAGTAGTTAGGATGTTCACGTTTTTTTCCTTTCAGCCATTTTTTTAATCCTTTAACCACCTTTATAAATAAATATTACCATGTAAGTAATAAACAGTGTGTATATTCCACCGCACTCGAAAGTTAACGACTAAGGTTGCCTAAAATATATTTATTGACTATTAATCCAAATGAGAGGGCTTTCAAAAGTGCTCACTTTACCGTGAATAGTCCACATCAAAATTTACTCGTTGTAAACCGTATGCTTGGAAAGAATAGGATGTAGTTTTTTGGCACGATTTCGTATAGGGTCTAGCTAGTGTAACTTCATTCACCCATAACAAGTGCTCGTTGGCCTAACGGTTCTGGCCGTAGGCATATTTCAGCAACGAAATTGTTGCTGTGTCCTGCTACGTCTTGTCTTTGCGTTTACCGAGTTTTTGACATTTCTCTTCTAACAAGACGCAAGCAGAACCTTTGCGAGCAACTCTTTGTTTGATTTTACAAATTCCCTGGAAACATTCTCCAGATCGAGTTGCCACGATATCGCAACCAAACTTACGTTTGGCCACGGACTGCGTCAATTTAAGCTGACGTAGTATAATGACCATGTTTCTCTATTGGCAGCGAAACTTAAAAATAATAATAATAATGCAAGTTGACTTTTGTAGTGTCACTTATATTAGTTCATTTGGTAACCTAGCTTTTTATGATGAATATCTCTGTCTTGGACGATAAAATGTGAGGAAAAGGAGCACATATGATGGCGTGGACAGTATATGTTGCATTAGTCTTATCTTAATGTAACTTGGCACTGCACATTTGAAACTGTAACGTATCCTTGAGAGGACAACGTCTACATTAAAGCAGCACAGCTGTCTCCGGGCGACATAAAGCTTGGAGATAAAAGCCGAACATAGAAATTTGAACTCAACGCAACCCGGTAAACGAACTAGATCCACTTGCCGTGCCTTTACTTTCGAATTGACGAAATAGTAACCAAAGTGATATGCCGCCGCTGTCGGGGACTGCAGTTATCCACGTGACTGAGTCACCTACTTCTCTCAGCTGTAACTAACACCGTGTTAAGAATAGAGGGTTTTTTTATTGGCTAAATAACTATGTGACTCAGTTTTGCACTCAAAAATTTTAGCTTTCTTGGTAATTTGCCATTTGGCATCCAACGCGGATTTAACCTTAAAAAAAAACACCCGAGTACGTTTATACTTAATTTTATTTGTTGGCCTATTGAAAATTTGCTTGAGAACAATTATTTATGTAGTTATAATTTTGTATTACTTTGGCATTGGGACATTTCTAAAATGGTCAGTTACAAAACAAACGTAATTTACCCATTGGCATTCATTTCATTTTTATTTAAATATTTTAATGTGAAGGCGGCACTACGTTGTACGTTCCGGATACTCTTTTTAAACCAACATGAAATTTTCTTTTCTGTTTTTATACATTTGCTTGCTGCGTACGGCTGATAAACTTTCATTTTACCAGAAAAATTTAACAGAAATAAGTAAATGGGAAATTCTTAAATGAAAATATCCGTGGTTTGCACATGAACTCTTGCGATCGTCGAACCTACGATAGTATAGAACAAACACAACGCTTTGATGCAAATACTAGAGACGTAAAATTAAAACGTTATTAAACGTGCGAAACTGTGCATTTTATTTCCTGCTGATTTATGAAACTGCTCCCCTGCACGTAGCTTTGCCAGCAACATTGTTCTCTCGGAAGCCTGGCGTGCCATCAGCTGACAGTATGCACTTGCAGTTGGAATAGTGCCAAATAAATTAAGTGACGAGTAACGTGTCTGATAGCTATTTTAAGTAAAACCAGTTGGAAGAACGACTCTGCGATATTAGATCATTTTGTACGGGAGTCGAGAAATCGTTTTTGTTACCTGTCCTCTTTTGTCTTACTTGGGCTATAATTTATCGGTAATTATTAAGTTTAATGACTTTTCTGTAAAAAAAAATTACTCTACTAATGATGCAGAACACGAATATACGAGGGGCATTAACGTACGACTAATTTAGTAATATGTGCCCACCTAACCTAACAGAACCTAACCCCACGATGGGTGAATCACTATTTTACATTTTTAAACTAATCTAGGATTGTACGGTTTTACACTTAACTACGAATTTAGGATCTTAGGGATTTAAAGGAACCCTAAAACACACCAAAAGAATATCAATTAACTCACCTAGAAGGCAGCTGGTACAATTCATCTGTCAACGGCCAATTCAACCGTACCTCACTCGGCGAAACACCCTGTTCCACTACATACACACATACGCGAATATAACGCACTGAAGCACTCGTTCATAGGTGAATATAACGCACTGAAGCACTAGTTCTTGCTTTCTCAGTTTTAAATCCGCCGGATTGGGACGTCGCGACACACCGCCAAAGACAGAATTGCTACGGAGCTTTTTCAAAAATTTCCGTTACGGTGACGTAACAACACCCAAGAGCCAATACGGTGACGGTAGGAATCATTACGTCACCAAAAATCATGGCGTCCACTGTAAACAAAGCAGCGAACTACTAGTAATTTTAACTATTNTCACCAAAAATCATGGCGTCCACTGTAAACAAAGCAGCGAACTACTAGTAATTTTAACTATTTTATTTAATACGTTTCGCTTATTTTAACATGATGCCCTCTTGAATATTAACTGTGTAAGCTGTGCAGAACTTAATAATGCAATTTCTGTTGGCCTAGGACGTTTCGTTCAGAAAAATCACAAAACTTAATAATTACAAATTTATCATCTAGCACCCAGCAATGATCGTGTTTTTTGATGTGGTTGTTGTGTATTTTGGAGGTACAGTGACTGAAAAGATCGAATGCGAATGTACTAACCTGAGATTAAATCTGTGAATGACACATCCTGTAACATGCGGTGACTTGATTCGGATGTGGTAAAACTTTATTCTTTAGCACCGATTGCAAACAGTCGCGAGAAACGGCATACAAACGTACTGTATGCGCTAGTGTATTTCGGAAGCACCGTCACAAATCCCCACATCCTAGGATTTCCTTCTGCATGCATCTATCGCCATTGCACTTTGTCTCGCTTTTCCACCTCCACGACTTGTCACGTTTGAGGGCGCCGGCTATCTGTAGCTTGAACTGCGTTGCAGTGTGTTTGAAATCCGTGTTTTATTAACAAACCATTAAGCGTGTCCCCATGATACCAATGTACGGAAAGAAAACACGCTTCAGGCGAAGTACGTATAATACTCTCAATACGTCATGTCCATTATAAATACTATTCCCGAACCCTCCAACATAGTCAGAAACGGCTTTTTCACACTGCTGTATCTGATAATATTCTGGTTGAAAACACACAATACAATTATAGGGACCTGCATTGAACCCCGCTGCAGGCTGTCCACCAATAAAATGGTAGGGTCGCCTCTTAAAGTCCCATGGGTACACGCATCACGAGAACACTGCATGCCAGTTCACCGCCTTGCGCATACATACATGCACACACAAATATTTATTTTCATAAGTGTATAAATACAGAAACTTGCCTATATATTTGTATAGCTGGCTAGTGTTGTATTTTATTATAACTTACATGGGCTCGCTATTTACATGTGTATATTATTGTGTGTGTGAGTATACGCACACATATATACCTACCAGTTCATCGGGGTTTAAATGTGCATGGGTTTTTTTAAAGAACAATCTGTTTTATTGCTATTTAGTAAGGACTATTAATTTTTTCTGTAGTGTCTGTTTAAACATTAAGAATATGTAAATTATAAAAAAAAATGGTGTAGTGCAAGAGAAGGAAAATATGCATACCTGCCCAAATAAAGACAATTTATTATTATTTTACTATAGGCGCGTATTATGTGTCAGTGTGGACCTGAAACCAACCACATGCTGGTGTGGTGTGTTATTATTAAGTGTCGGGGCATGGACCCTGGTGCTGGTGTGTAGTGTAGGCAGGTGTGGTGGTGCATGCAGTGCTACATGTTTGTTGTCGTGGTGTGCAGGCTACCCGGGAGTGTCGATGGCTGGGGGCGGCGGCGCTGGCTCGCCACTTGGTCCACGCACCAGCTCTCCCCCGGAGCCTCAGGGACAGCAGCAGCAGCAGCAGCAACAACAACAGCAGCAGCCGGGTAGCGGCCAGTCGCCCATGGCAGCCCTCATGTCCGTCGCCGACACTCTGCCCCCTGGGTCTCCTCGCAGTGCTGGTGGCTCCCCACCAGGCACCACTGGCCCGCGTTCTGCCTCCCGCGGCTCCCAGCACTCGCCCAACTCCTCGGGTGAGTGTCCTCTTATGCTAAACATCACCTACACCTATCTGTGCATGTCCTCAACTTGGACTAGTCCATCGCCGATACAACTGTCAGAGTCACATGGTCAACTGCGGTGAGCATGTTTATTTGCCATCAAATTTTCAACGCACGCATCCTTTTTGTATTTAAAACATTCTAGTTACATTAAAACTGGGTTAGAGGAAGTGTGCAACTGTATCAAAGCACTTGCTCATGAACAGTTCTAACCTCAAAGTCTGTCCATGTGGTTTTTGATAGTTCTGTCGGTAGAAAACCAGTTCAGTGTTGAAGCACCTCGAATGTACTCCGCAACTCGTATGAGCACTCTACTCTATTTTACCTGTACACCCACCCCTTGTCTGGCCTCGTGCCTCTCTCTGTCCCAGCTCCTTTCACAGTAGAGGGACACGCAACGCAACACTAGGCCCCACCAACAGCAAAAACGAATCCTTACCCAAGATACCCAACCATCAAATAAATATACAATAAACAATTATGTAGGTTTTCTCTTTAGACTATAGAAACATATGCTTTATTTACATTTTTTTCATTTTGATGGTATTAGCGCAGTATTCTTTTCTCTAGTTTTTTACGTCTATGGCTTTCACGTCTATCTCATACCATGTGTAGTGTCATGAATATTCACATGAATTTGTCTATAAAATGGTGTTTCATCTTAATGGCTGTTTATTCTCTGAAATGTATTTGTGCTCTCAAATAATTGCAGATAAACAACACAATCAATAATATTGCCCAGAAATCTTGGGTTAGTTATAAAATTAAAATAAAATACAAGCTATGGAAAAACATGCTTTGAAACCGATCACAAAAAATGACCTATTTCTACAATAGATGTGACAAATATCAACATTTTATGAATGGATTGTCAATGACAAACAATTTAGCCAATTGAATTTTACTTTCATTGTAGAAGTAAATAATTATAGCCGGTGCTTTTCTTGTGTTATGTATAATGTCAATATCATTCCAAAAATATTTTGTTTCTATCAACATATACATTGTTCAAAATACATACGGCATGTTGACTGTTACTTATTTTTCTATACAAAAGTAAATATTATTGCTTGTTCTTATTATCTATCTTCGCATCAGACACGCTCGTAGCATCGGTCCACGACAGCCAGCTACTTTGCTCTGATTGGCTACCACTCTTCATATTTTAAGGTTAGGTATTTTATGTGAACACTGGGCTTATAGGCCAAGCGACCTGGTTTTGAATGTTCTGTTGGTAAAAAGTCACTTCAGTTCTGATTTCTGCAAGGTTCTTCATATTAACGTTCCCTCCACAGTTGNTACTTTTTTCTTCTTATTTTACTGTTATTGGTCATGTTTAAATTTTAACCACAGAATGGGGAAACTACAATCGCACATACACACAATCACAATCTTCTTTCAATTTCCAGTGCAGAAAGAGAAAAATGTATTTGTGATGTCTGCCATATTGTAGGAAAATATATAGAGTGAAATATGTAAACTTCTCAAAATTAAGTTGGACAAATGACAGGTGACAGACCTTTGCTTGATGTTCATGTGATTTCATCTCGGTCAGCTGTCTTTGTTGTTTAGCAGAACAAAATGACCCAATAAGAATTTCATATCTTTTTCTGAAGCATTGGTGGCTATGGAACAGTTTTTTTTAAATTGGGCAAATTAACTATATATTTATTTATAAAAAGTTGCCATTAGTATGGAATGAGGAAGGGAGTTATGTATAGTACGTCCCGGGCTTAGGAACATATTCCCTTCCCTTCAATACTTTATTTTTTGTAGCTTCTGTTTAAGTACCACTAATTGAAGAAATTAATAGAACTCTGGGAGTTTCTCCCTGGATAAGTATGAATTTTCTGTGTTATTATAATTTTTTTTTGCAAGATTGCTGTAACAGGATGAAATAATTAAAATTGGTAAATGCATTCCCGTACACCCCCTGTGCATGCCTAAGTTACGGACCTGCAACATTCACGTTAATTTGGAAACTCGGTTAGTACACGTAGCCCGTGGCAGCAGATAATATTATGCTTATCATTGGACCACAGTTTGCATGACAAGTACTAAATGACTGAGATGTTGACAGGTGCATAAAAAAGAAAATGTCAGAATCAAATGCAAGTATATAAAATGACACTGTGCTGTGGCATTGACTGGCACACACTTGGACTGTAGACCGTAAAATAAAGTGAATTTTGCAGGTTTGTACAATTCACCTTTTACATGCACACTTTATTTTAAAAACTGTTATTTTGTTTGTTATTTTATTTCTTTAACCATTCAGTAGAGACTGGAAAAATTTGTGAACTCTTTCACCAGTATGCTAGATCGTGCAGTATTCAGCATGCTTAAGTAGTGTTGAAGAGTGGAAGTCAAACATCAGTAAAGTATCAAAAGTTAATTTTTTATGCCAAAAAAAAAAAAACTACTTTGTTTATGTTGTATGCGAGATGAGGCAGTACCAATGATGGTTTTGGCCTCATCTCTGCCATGACTCAAATGTTGCAACTCCAAAATGGTATTGAGTTGGTGTATAGCTCTTAGCTTGCTCTAATTTTGAAGTCTTATTATTTGTTAACGTTTTTGTAACTGTATGAGCTTTTACGGACTCTGAAAGGATTGTCACACAGCCATATTTGGGGTGTATTGACATTTATAAATAGCTGTGATTTCTGCGAAAAGAACAACATATGTACTTGTAAAATCTGGCACTTTACTGGTAACGGACTTCCGATCCTTATGTTGTTTATTGTGTTTGGCTATGTTGCATGTAATTCATTCATTTTTATCCACATTTGTTGTTGGTTTACAGTGCATTCAGAGCATATCAAGTAAACTGTGGTAAAAACTGCAAATATAGGCTGTCTGATTGTTAAGGGGTCACGAAATGAATTCCGTAATTTTTCCGGTCCCTACGAATAAATAATTTATTTTTTTAAATACTGACTGGTGTGTTTGATTTACCAGGTCCACAAAAAAGTGCTCACCCGCCTGCCCCTAGCAAGTGAAAATTAAAAATATGGTTAGTGAAAAATCTATAAATATTTTTATTAATTTAAACAAGTTAAGTACAGTACTAAACATATAAAACTTAAGCAATACATAAATGGAAGTCATTTACAGTAACATACGTGTAATCATTATTAAATTAAATTTTAGCATATTTTTAAACATTTAAAACTATTAATTAATTTGTTATAGCGACGGGTAGAGATGGACGTGGTAAATGAACTTAATTGGTTTTATTTTTTAACATCCCAATTTTCCTGTTTAATTTAATTTGTTTCTTAGAAATTTTACACACGTAGTACGTAGTGGTTACATTTATTTGTAGTGTCACTAAAGTTTAATGTTGCTTTCCGCAGTTGTAGAAAAATTCGTAAGCTGGTATTTCAGATAAAGGAATTTGATATAAGGTTTCAAAATTGATTAATTTCATTTCTTAAGCATGCATTGGTTCTTAGTGTGCGATAAGTGTACCCCTTGGGGATATTCAGTATAAAATTTTGATGATATGCTGCAAAAACTCGAAGCCTCTATGTATAGGAATAATGTTTCTCAGTTGGCAACACTACTAGGCCTTACTGATAAAAATCTGAGATCTGACTACATAGCTACTGTCTTCTCTTCCTGTTATTTCAGGTGTAGTTTAATCTAGCTGTGCGAAGGTTAAGACAATTACGTATATATTTCCAGGGTGTACATAACATAAAAACTGAGAGAACCTGTAAGGTAATGTAAGGGAAGAAAAAGATAATTTTCCACCGTTTGACTTTGTCAGAGTAAATGCAGAGCAGTTATACTCTTTGGCAGAGGGTTAGTGTGGAGCAGGAGTGTAGTATATAGTGAGTGAGGCAGGGAAGGGCAGGGCTGGAGCAACAGTTGAAGGGAACACCACTGGGTGTGCGCAGGCTCCTCCAGTGGCCGCCGCTCTTCGGGTAGCCGGCACGTCAGCTCGACCACGGTGACGTCCAGCGAGGTGGCCAACGGCGGCGGCGTGTCCAGCGGCAGCGATGGCGCCGCGACACCCACCGGCGCGCCCGCAGAATCCGGGGTCGCCCCCACCCCCGCCGCCCCGGGCGCCACCACCCTCAAGTGCACCCTGTGCCAGGAGAGGCTCGAGGACACCCACTTCGTCCAGTGCCCGTCCGTCCCGCACCACAAGTTCTGCTTCCCCTGCTCGCGCGACAGCATCAAGCGACAGGGCGCCGGCTCTGAGGTCAGTTCCTGTGAATGCTGCATGATCTCTTGGACGTCATGCCCGCTTTGCAACCCTCTTATAAGTCCATATTAACATTTTGATTAATTTTGTTCCTGGGCTAAGAATACTTTATGGTTATCAAAGATATCTTTTTCAGTCTCTTTAGTTGACCTTAACAAAGTTCTGCTGTATCTTGAAATGGGAGCACATAGCTAAGTGAACCAGCCCACCAGCAACAAAGCAATTCAGGTCACATCAAAGTTTGCGCATGTTGGAAACATGATGGATGTTGCAGTCAGCCTGTGCGTTTTCGTGGGATATTCTCAGTTCTGTGCCCTATCGCGTTGTCGCTCATCTTTGGGTATAATTCTGTGCCACTTTCGGGGGAATGTCCTTGTACAGATTGTACTTCAAAATAATATAACAGAAATCTGTGCTTTTTTTTTTTTGTATACACTTGAGAAAAAAGGTGATGGTATTAATGTGTTCTTATAATTGCTTGAGCACCACGAGAATACTAGTCGGAAAGCCATGGCGTATTTCATTTTTACATATGGCAGATACTTTTTAAAAATCTGTGCCTTCTTGGCATACTCTTCTGTAACTGCCTTTTATTTTCAACATGCTGGAACATAGATTCAGTTAGTTTTTTGGTACAAATTAAAATAGTGTGACAAATTTATGTTTTTAAATCATTGAATTTAGCATTTTATATTAAATGTAAGTTTAGAATTTTAGGATGGGTGTAAAGTTGACTGAAAAGTTGTGACAGTGTTGAATACTCTGCCCGCTGATTACATGTATCTAACAATTCTTCCTTTACTGTAATCTAATAATTCATTTTATTGTTTGTTTCAGGTTTACTGCCCGAGTGGGGAGAAATGTCCATTGGCCAATTCAAATGTTCCATGGGCGTTCATGCAAGGTGAAATAGCTACAATCTTAGGGGAAGAACTGAAAGTGAAGAAGGAACGCGAGACTTAAAGGTGCCATGGACCGGAGTCATGGATCTTTTAACTTATTTGTCTCTCTATATTGAGCAGTTTGATAGAGGGTTCAGTTTAGCTCTGGCGAGCATCAAGCGTTGGGTACTTGTGGAGCCGAGGTTTGTTTCATTTCCAGAGTTCTCTGGTTTTGATTATAAGGGTTGTTCTTGCTGATTGTCTTGGAAAAGTTGTGGCAATATGATGATAGTTCTGGCTGGCTGTGTTGGCCTAATGGAGAGGAAGTATTTGGCAGTCTGAGGTGAGATGGCCTCGGGGGTCAACTTTTGATATCGTAACCTGACTGAAGGGAAGAGTGGAAATACATTTTGTTGTTTGACCTTCCCTTTTTACGTTATTTTTGAATGAAATCTTAGTTTTGTGTACATTTGTATTTTTTCAGCAGCACATTATAGCTTGTGTAATGTGTAAAGCCGTGGGTAGATGTGACGTGTCGACAGCACAAGTCGTGCTTTGTGTACAGAAAAAAAAACATTGTGTTAATAGTGTATCATTTTGATTTCCTAATTATTATTGAATTTTTTTTGTAGAAAATTTGAACCTTTGTAAATGTAAAGACTGTATTTGTAAATAAAACACCATGTTTGTGCAAATGTACATAGTATTGTGGTAGCAGTAGACATTCAAAAAATGTGAATACTTATTGTAACATACATCAGCATCATGTCACGAGACTTCTGTCCCTTGCGCATCTGTCTCTGTAATTTTGTTTGGAAGGATACAAATGAAAAGTCTGATAATGTGGTTTCTTTATTGAGCTTGTGGTTTTACTGTTCTTTCCCCTCATAAACATTTTGTGTTAAACTGAAGCAGGTATTGTTGGCTTGAATTTCAATGTACTTTTGTACACACGTTAATGAAAAATAATATTTGTGTACCTAAAACATTGCTCATTGTACAAAGTAGTGGTAAATGTGTGTGAAATTTTACTTAGAATGTGTGTAGCAGTATAACAAAAACTCATTTAATTGTATTTCAAGCTAAAAGGCAAAGTATTTGTTCCCCAGTTTTATCATGGCACCTACCTAATTAGCCGTTGGACTGCTACGTCGTGAATGTCTTTTAGTGTTGAGGATTTCAAGACTAGGAACTTTGTAAGCATGTTTGTAATCACATGCTTTATTTCCCCAAGTAGCGTAGGGTGAAGTTGCCCACTATCAAGACAAATCAGTCTACTTATATCACATAGGAAAGTACACACAAGTAGAAAAAGTTCCCTGTGGGCATTTTTTTTGAATGACGGATCTTTTACCAAATCCACCCTATCTTGTTTAGTAAGTTGGAGATACGTGACGGTACAATTATTTTTCTAATTGTATGTGAGCGTAATTGCAGTTTGATGTGCGAATTCCTGCGCGCTGTTTCGTACAATCTCTGCGCGAATAACAACAGTAGTCACACATTTGTAGGTTACAATTTTAATTTATATTCGATTACAGTTAACTAGGATTTTGTAAGGACATCATATTTTATCACTAATCCTACCTTGTTAAACGTGGACTTATTGTATTATCGCTAACAATATTTTTTAGTTTTCCTTGCTAAGTTATATCTTAATATGGCACCCCACCACCTATTATTAAATTTAACTACTAAGGAACCTAGTCATTGCCTGGACATCGCTGTCCCACTAAAGGAACTCCAAAACTCGCTGGTGTGTTCAATAAACCTTCGTGCAGTAGTGCGTTGAGGTTAGAATTCATTGTCTTGCTCCCTGCATTGTAATATTGTGTCTTTATATCATAGAATTAGAATTTTTGAATACAAAGTAGACAATTGTTTATCTGTACAGAATTCATAGCAGAGACTATCCTGAACTTTTTTGTTTTGTGAATTTGTGTGAGACTGTATTTGAAGAAGAAAAAAAAATTTCAAAGCATTGGGTGAATTTCGTCTTGGACAGCTTTACACTGTCATTGTCAAGAGTATTGGTCAAGACAAATTTGAGTATTAATTAATTCTGTTGTATGTTTGGCAATGAGAAATTTTCAAGAAGACAAATTTGTTTTTGCCATGTACTTTTGCAATCTTTTGATCCCACTTGTAGGGATGCATGAAACCAAAAGGTGTTAGTGATACTGTTGCTCGGAATGAGTGGAATTATGGGTGAACATTTTCAATATTTATATCTTGATATGTTGCAAATTGTTGTAGATTAAACTCAAAAGTTATGTCCATACTTCCATTTGAAGAATAAATTGCTAGTGAGGTAACTTTTATTGTACTTTTGTACATTAGTCGAGCCTTAAATGGCATCTGTGTAATGTCGAAGTTGTTAAATGTGTTTTCGCAATCAAAATTTTTGATGACAGTAGTGTGTCAGTGCTCATGCCGTCAGTTGATTAATTCCTAGTTTTCATAATTGATGCTGAATGTCTTGGAATGTAAATGCTTAAAAAAAAAATGATTTGATCATTATTTGTTAAAATGTTTGCCATTGACCATACTGTTGAATCTGACACAAAATAATTATTTACACTGCTTCAGTTTTGTCAGTGTGCAAGTTGCCTTTCATTCTGTACCTAAACCATAATAAATGTGAGGGTGTGTGCGTGGATTGAATTCTTTGTCCTGTACACAGGTTTTCCTCGGACTGTACATATAGAACTCTTGCCTAGTTTAATGTAAAGTATGCAGACTGGCTGTTGTACACAAAATGTGTATATTTTGATTGTGTATGAATGAATAAGAATTCAACTATGTTTTGTAAGTATTTTGTTTGAGAAATTATTAATTTCTGTTCTTTATTATATCATTTGTCATGTATGTGAATATGATGCAAACAGAAAAAAACTAATTATAGAATAAAACATATTTTCGGTGTTTCATTGTGTCGTATTCATTGAAAATTAATAAGTGGTGTTATTACCTTTCTATTTTCCTATTTTATGTGCTGCATACCTTAAAACATTTTTCACTGCATATGACAGTAGAAGAAAAAATTGTGTATGAAAATAAAAAGCGTATGTTTGCATGGGAAATATTGCTTTATGAAGATTATCTGTTGCAAGCATGAAATTTGTATCATGGCATGGAATTAATAGGATCTGGTTTAAAGATTTTGAAGGATAGTACTTGCCAACAGAAAGCTAGACAAAAATATCAACAAAGTCAATATATTTCTACCTTTTATAAGCTTTTTGCCTTTTAAAAAATGTCAATTTCTGCAAAAATAATAGTACTTAATTTTTTAACTTTTGTAGGGTGTTCTTGACAACTGTCAAAAACACTTTCGTGGAGTTCTTTTTTATTGTATTGATTCAGTTGGCTTCATCATAACTAGATCTGTTGTGGATATTGTGTGAGTTAAGTATTATACTTGGTAACCAAGTTGATTGAATTAGTCTCAGCAAAGGATATCAAGTTCTAAGTTTGATGTGTATGTAATGGCTGCTTTTCTTCTACATGTATGACGAGGTCGTTTTTTTTTTTAATCTGGAGTAATGGATCTGTCTGTGTCCATTGCTGAAATGTGTTTTTAAAAGAACCGAGTGATTTTTTAATAATTGGTTTGCTACAAAAGCTTTTTAATGTATAAATATTGTATTTAGTCACGTACGAGTCTTCTCTTGAGCTCTCGTCTGTAGACTGGACATTCAGCTGGATGGGTGAAAGATCAAAAAATTAATTTAACCATATAAATGCTTTTGTTAGTGTAAAAATTATTTCCAGTGTAGCTGGAAGTCAAAATTCACCAAAGACTAATACTGGTGCGACTAATATGCGAGGGCAACTGTTGCCGAGAAAGAAGTAGATTTTTAGACTAAAAAATAAAAGGTACAGGGGGGCGACCATTCTGCGGGTGAATTCTGTTACTCTTGTCAGTGATGTGCACAGTCATGACATGAACAGGTATTTGTATTTAATCAGAACACACAAAAGTGTGCATTACAAGTACGTAGTGATGCTAAAAAAAAAAGCTTTGACTAGGAATTTAGCAGTTTGACATGTTATGAGTATTCTTGTCAATTTGTGTAATATGGCCAAACAACATGCAGGCCATTCAGATTAACCGTTTGCTATTTGTATGTAAGGGTGTTCTATCTAATTTGGTTGCGTGAATAGCCCATTTTCTTATTTCCAGAAAGGTTACTACTTCCGTTGTTTACATTGTTCAACATGACGTTGAACGAGGGGCATGTGCCACGGCAGACATAGAATTCTCTTACCACAGTGCGAACCAGTTTGGAAGGAGGATGCCAAGTGTGTGAGGCTGTTGCGTGGGTGCCGAAGATGGTAGTGATTGCAGGCCAGGGGTGCATGCGTGCGTGTGTACCCTAGCGTCTAAATCCAGCCCAGGTTACGTGGCGGGAGACTGCTTGGCGAGCAGCCAGAGTTCAAAATAAACAGGGAAGGATAGGAGCTGTAAGCTTGTGGCCCTTAACATGCTTTCTGTAACTATAGCTGTGGGCGTGCTTGGGCTGCAGTACTTGTCGGCTTCTGTGTTTGTTCAGTGATCTAAACATCAGAATGTAGCAACAAATTGTCGAGTATGTTGGTAGCAGGAATGCAAAGGCAGGCAGCTGAACTCTGACAATGCAGCTGGTAGGGTAGAAATTCTGTGTCAGGTTTGGAAAGTCTTAATAAATTACGGATGTCCTTGGAAAAGTTACTGATTTTTTAGCAATAGAATGATGGATTATTTTCCCTGGGTCTAAATAACCAAGCTCTTTTGATGTTATAGACGATGCTGGACCTGTTGATGTTGATAATGGAATTGTTAGACAACATGACAGAGTGTAGTCAAGAATCTGTGAACAAAGATGTTAGTAGTCTAGATGAATGAGCCATTTTAAATTTTAAGTGATTTTTGCAGTACTGGTAATTGGTATTCTGCTGCTGGAGCAGTTGGACTCTGATTAAAATATATTATTGAAACCATAATGGGTGTGATTTATCTGAGAAGTGTGCCAAATATCGCCTAGAACACAATGCATATGCAATGACTAGAGAAGATATTTGTAATACAGCATTAATAAACATGTAGCACGTAAGCAACTAGCAGACAGCAACCTGATAAACAAGCATCCTAACTGGTGTTCCGACACCAGCAGGTCCTTCTAAATGTCCTGCAGAGACTGGACCTTGAATTGTGGGGTAAGATATTTTCCATGAGAGGATTCTTTTGACCTTGTGTTGGAGGACAACAGAAGCTGCAGTCATCAATTCGCTGGAGTCTTAGATGTTGCCAATGCCAAGTTTTCAAGTGGTGAAAATAAGTAGCAAATGTTTATGAACAATCATCATGTACAAGACTTCAAATATTGGTTCTAGAACAATATATATTTAGAATGAAATTATGTTAATTTTGTGGAGCAATACTAGGTACTAAGAAGAATTTAAACTGGACGACACTCGTGAGCAAACTTTAACTAGTCCTGCATATTTACTAGTTGAAATGTTACCAATTGACATAAAGCAGCAATTTAATGAACATAAAAAAGGTTTTGCAAAGATAAATAAAATACAAAAATATATATATGTTAGGAATTCAAGTACTCACAGTGTAGTACTTGTTGACAGGTGTGCACACAAAGGATGACATTTTCCATAAGGATGTGCAATCGCTATGTTTTGTTGGCTAGGCCAGCTTCATCAGGCGGTGAGTTGTAGGACACTGCAGTATGGTGGCAGGGTGCTGTTCGTAGTAAACCAAGCAGCCAGGTGGTGAACCAGGGTGCGGCAGGAAAATTGAAAATTTGCTGGTATAGCTGATGAGAGTGGTTTGGAGCTGTGATTATCTTATGTTGAGGCCTGGCGCCTGCGTGGATTTTGTTATAAATTGGTGAGCTAACTCCCAGCATTTTAGTTCTGAGCTTTTTCTTGAAGGTGGTAGGACTCTCGCAACTCTGGTACTGTAACAGGAATCAAAATCTTTGTTGTGTGATGCTGCATGTGCTGCAACTGGTTTGTCTTGTAGGTTATTGATGTGACCAGCTATGGCTTGTTTGTTGTCTGCAGTTTTGTGAGGTGAGTCTAATGATAAAAATTAATTTAAAATATGCATACTTGAAGTCTAGTTTATCTTCACATCGATTCACATAATTTTTCAACCTTATTTTTAATGTAATTAACTATAGGCAAGGTAGTTGAGTTTAGTTCGAATTTGATGTTGGAATTAAAATAAAAGGATAAAATTACATTCAGTGTTACATTTTTTATTGAAATGAAACATTCAGTAAAGATAATAGGAAACGCAGCTGATGAAACTAGGGTAGCGTGGTGTCAGTGAGGGTGGCTTGCAGACGTAGGCTTGTGAGAAATTTGTATCTTCCATCTGTATGTAACGACACCTCAATTTTTGGCCTCTGCAGCAGTTTGATTCGCTGCAACTGGCCTCCTACCTCTACAATCCATGTTCAGTGCCAGGCGAGTTGTGTTTGGTATTTTGCATATGGGAGGCGGACTTTCTGATAACCAGAGATGGGTTTTACCAGGGTATGGGACATGCTAGAACATACGAGGGGCATCAACATCCAGTTTTGTACTGCAGACTAGTGTGCGACTTTCCCAGGATCGTAGTCATGGGAGTCCGCCCTTCCTTCCTTGACCCTAATTTTGTCAATAATTAATATAATTATTAATAAACCTCTAATTGTGATAAATATATGTAATTACTGTACACTACAGTGCATTTTGTTATGTGTGAATTAATTTTTTCTCTGTATTTGCCTTAGTTTGTGATAGCACCGCTAAATATTCCGTTAGTGTAACTCTCCTTCCCCTTGAGAATTTACGAGCTATGCCACTTTCTGTATGATATACGGATAAACAGTAATCTCATCACAATAGTCGATAACAGAATTGAAACGTGTACGAAAACAGGAATGCTTAAAATATGGCTACAGCAAAATGGTTATCTGCACTGGTAAACATTGCTTCACATTTATGGAGGACAAGACTAGTGTCCCTTTCACCCTGCGATAGGCAACAATAGGTTTTGTTTTTAATGATTCCCTCTGTCTGGAGATATTTTGCATGTTTGATGCCTAAAATCACGAGATGGTTACAGGTGAACCAGGTACGCTCATCTCATGTCTATGCGCAAGGTAGTGAACTGGTGTGCAATATTTACATCAGCAACAGGGCCTCTTGAGGTTCATCAGAGGTGACATAATTTTTGGTATAATAATAATGAGTGTGCTCAATTCCCTCGATAACTTTAAATAGCCTTCACAGGAGTTTTTGTACCTAAATATGATAGCAAAAATGTCCATTTAAGCTATTTTCTCTTTTGAAAAATGCACATTAGGAAATCAAATAGTAAACTGAACGTGTTTGTTGGATTTGGAATGTTTTTTTAATGGTATTCCTTGGTTGATATATTTTACACGCATGGAACAGTTTTTGAAGATGCTCAAGAGTTCTGCTTTACGGCCTAACCAGGTGCTTATTTATGAACAATTTACTAACCACGTTTAAAAGCCCTGCTTAGGATATACAGTCATGTGATATATAGTTGTAGACCCATGGACAACAGTTTTTTTCTCGTACAAAATAAAAATTTGTCTCCGTAACTATGCTGAGAAAAAAGTATGGTTTTAGGAATGTCTATATCTACAAACCATCTAGACTATTCAGCAGTCAGATGGGTTGTCATCATCTTAATATAGGTAACCTAGATAACAATAACAAAATAAATGTATTGTTACAATTTTTTGAAGTCTGTGGGTATAAGCCAGTTCTTTAAGAGATGTAGGTCTTAATTAAATAAAAGAGTTAACAATAGTTTCCTAATTTATACATAAATAAATTCAAAAAGTATTCCAAACTTAATATCTCTGCAGTATTGGCTATTGCTTGCTATTTACAGCTAGGGTTTACTTGATGATCCGTCACCTAATAGAAATTAAAACAAATAGTTGAAATCATTCTCTATAACTAGTTTATAAACACCTACTGAACTACTATTAAAAGATATATTTAACAATCAAGTCTGCATCACTCACTATTCATTCCCATCTTGTTTCAATCCAGATATCATCAGTTTTTCGTGTCTGAAACATTCTGGAGCGCCCAAAGCGCTCATGTACACAGCCGCACTCTACTCGTATGATACATCGCCTACAGCAGCACTTTGCACTCTCGCTCGTAGCCGCTGCACACACGCTCGTCTGCCGCCGGTCATAGTCTTCGTTCACCATTCGCCTCACTTCGCCAGATGGCTATCACAGACTACGGACCCTCCGGATTCGGCGGTATTTATAGAGGCAGGCGCCCTGGCCGAGAACATTCTTCACAGGTCGGCTTGCGTCGAGAGAGGAGATAACCAGAAAGTTCGTGCAATTACCTGCAGCCGCCGACCCATCCAGCAAGGTATTGGGTGGGCAGGCGGTGACGCCAATTCAGGTCAGCTGTCAATCATTTCTCCTCTCCGCCGGGCAAGCGTTGCAGTGGCCGCCGGGTCAGCCCTGGGGGAGAGGTATTTCGGTCGTGGTGACCCCCTCCCCGCGTTCCAAGAGGGTGGATGGGGAGGGGGCCCGCGCGTCATAGTATGCGAGTCCTATATACAACAGTATCTGCGGGTATACATAAAACAATACGGTAACCTCATGCAGATTGGGACAACCGAGTTATGGGCGCTGTTATGGCGCCTAGTCTCGCCCTCTCTAAATAATTGTATACATACAGTTCCTGCAGCATAGCACCTGTTCGTACTACAGAACCGAAACTCCTCAGCAGTACCATTTCAGAAATGTGTACCTGCATTTTTCCCGCTACAACTAGAATTATAATAAACTAACAAAATAGTCCTATATGTGTACGGAGATTGGGTTACTACTACACTGAAACCCGGTCACAGTACATATTTACTTAGTTAAAATATTTAAATTACAAGTGAATTGTTTTGATAATATTCTTGTATTAATCATTAAATTCTGATTGTATATCATTATATACAAAATATAAATAAGCTCGTTTTAACAGGATATTTAATATTGTTGTTTAATTTATAAATATAAGTTGTTCAGATGTAATAAATGAAGATAGTTATTATGTTGTATTTAACTATAAAGTTGTTTTATTTGTCAGTATCAGTTGTTAAAGAAGTAATGGTAAAAACAACTAAACAACCCTGTGAGTGAAGTTAGTGAAAAGATTTGGGTGGTTCTTAACATCGAGGTCTTGAGAGCCAATGAGGGTGAAGCGAGGTGAGTATGGAGCAGCGCCGGAATGAAGGGGCGGGGGAAAACGGGAGGTCCTCGAGAAAACCCGCCGTGCGGCACGATTCCCACATGCGAAAATCAGGGAGCGACCCCGCCGGGAACCGAACCCGGATCGCCCAGGTGGGAGGCGAGTAGTCTGACCACTATGCCACCGCAGCCCCAACACCCCCGTATTTCTTATCGCTCTTGATGGGTATGTGTGTGTTCTCTGTGCAAGAAGGTTCCACTGACATGTTTTGTCGGCTTGCTGTGTCGCAGGTCGAGCGCCGAGGTTCCAGAGGCGGACAGCAGTGCGAGGTAAGAGGATCGGCTTACCACGTGACTTTCTTTCCTCCCGAGATGAACAACCCCCACACCTGCCAGCACTCCGCAGTCTCACTGCTCAGTATAAAGCTGCTGTTACTTCCCGCTCTCAAAAGCTCCTCTTATGCTTGGACGAGGAAGGGACCGAGCCATCAGCGTTGCTCTTGTGCCTTTCCTCGCAAGGCCCGTTCTACAATAAAGCTGGACTCACAACAGTCAGTCGCCCGTCCTTTCGGAGGCCACGTCATCTTCAACCAATCGCAGGGCAATTTTTTTTTCTATCCGTCAAATATTTCTCAAACTTTAACTTTCGACGGACGGACGGATGGGCCACCGCCTTCTGACGACATTCCGTAGACACGAATACGCACTTTGAAATAAAATGTAAGGCGGTGGATATATGTTTATTTATTTTTGGTGGTGAATTCAGGAATTCAAAATGTAAACAATAGTTTAGTATAAATTCTTATCACGTAAAAAAATGTATTTCCCCAAAGTGTTTCTCTCTTGAAAATATATCTCTAACCAAAATGTACCGCCAATTAAAGGAAGGTCACATTGTTATATTGTCACACTGAAATTTTGCCGTACTGAAGGATTGTTGTAAGTCGCTTTCAAATGACGTATGAAAAAAACAGACTGACGACGCACTGACTGACGGGTGCGACGGATGGTTGTGAATCCAGCTTTACACGGATGCAGGTACATATAGTTTATTCGCGGTTTTTTTTCACACTTTTTGAATCACGTCTTTGAAAAATTACCCCATTTGTGACGTGCTTGTTTCTTTGCTAATATTTCGCATATCGCAAGCTTTTTATACTCGTGGTAACATAAAAGTACCTTATTGTGGGTTAAATTGAATTTTTACTTACGTTTTATCTATAAATTGTGATATATAATTTATAATTAATCTGAATAACAACAGGGAGAAAACAGGTGTGTTGGTAATGCCAACAAAGAAATAGTTCGTATACATATTATTACACTGAGTGCGCACGAATGCGGTGCACTGTCCCTTTGGTGTAATTTTCTAGACTCTGCTAAACTTTGTTTGTATGAGGTGGAGGAATATCCTTGAAGCAGTGCTTTAGCAGGGCTTCATAAAAGTTGGAAGTAACCGTGAATGGACTGTATCACGGAAGTGGAGTCTCTCCGTGTTCAATCTACAATGGGACGTATGCGTGCGCGGATAACAACTCCCGTGAATCCGTGTAGCCAATAGTAATCGAGTATTTGTTTCTAGGAACTTCGTTCTCTTTCGTCGCCACTGTGGTTTACAATATAACCAGGGTTTGGGTAAAGTACTGTAAAAATAAAACTTGGGAGTTGTTTTAAATCTTAGGTCAGTAATTTTCAACACAAAAGTTTTTTTTTTTATTTCATAGGTTACAGTTTGTTTCGTTTCTGTAATTCATCCCGATTCGTCCGCTCGTCCAGTTTTTTTTTTAACGCATCCGTGCATTGTAGAACAGGCCTAAAGGCCCTGTCACAACTGTCAAATTTTTGCCTTCAAATACATCTGACAATAAAACGTAAAGAAAATAATACGGCCATCAAATTTTTTCTTTAAACAGATTTTATCAAATAATTCTGTATGTGTTTGAAAATGTGTCAAATTGTCAAATTTTCTTATTAGGAGGATCTAGTCTAAATTTTCATTAAAAAAATATTTTCAAGGTGAGATGCTGCTGTTGTGTTACCATGCAGTTCACTACAGGGAAAAAATGTAACGGACGTTGTGATTTATTTTCTCTTTATTACTAAATTCAAATTTTATTTATCAGAGATATTTCTTGCACAATTATATTTAATGCCTCTGTGATGTTAATGTTATGTGTAATTTTATAACCAGTTCATTAACCGAGTGTTCAATGGAAGCTGGAACCATCCAACTTTTCTAGACAAATATGGCGCACTTATGACGTTTCAATAACGTCACAAAACTCTAACTTTATTTGACAAAACTTATTGGAAGTAGTTCGACGGAAAAATTTGACAGTGTGACAGGGGCTTAAGCCGTGGCCAGAGTCGGCCAGTGTCTTGTAACAGGTGGTCCCATGTCTGGTATTCAGCAGGTTCCAACACCTAAGGGGGCCGCGGTGGCTGAGCGGTTAGCCTGCTCGCCTTCCACCAAGGCGAACCGGATTCAATCTCCGGCCGGGTCACACCATTTTCGCATGTGGGAATCGTGCCAGACGATGCCGCTAGTCGGCGGGTTTTCTCGGGGATCTCCCGTTTCCCCCGCCCCTTCATTCCGGCGCTGCTCCATACGTCGCTTCGCCCTCATCGGCTCTCAAGACCTCGCTGTTAAGAGCCGCCCAAATCTCTTCATACTTCACTCACCCTAACACCTATGAATGTTCAAGTGCCTACATTTTTTTGTGTGTTTTTTTTTTTTTGGCCCTTTCAGACTTATTTTAGTTTAAGGCTTCAGGTGTTGCAAACAAAAAAATTGATAATGCGTGCTGTACTTAAGTCGACACAACACTTAAGGCTATATGTTTGGCTACAGTTATATGGACCATTTTTGACCTAGACCAGTAAGACTGTTTGCAATCATAGGTGATAGAGCTTCGCAGTGCGCAGTACAGACAAAAAATTACCTACATGTGCATAATGTACCCACATTTGTACACTGGGTTTGAATGGTTTAAGTTATTTCGCCATTTGGTGACAAAATGTCAATAAAAATGTAGTTGAAATGCCAAATCATCTTACAAATGACTCTCGCCTACTTTTTAGAAAGAATTATGAGCATCTTAACCTGAAATGTTGTGCAAGTGATGCGAGCGCGGTGTTTGACTTGAGCTGACGTGTTTTTTTGAAGTCCTAGGGACGCCACAGAGAGTTTTCTTTAAAGTCTCGCATTTTGTTTGCCGGCAATTAGGGCTTAACTTCGTGCTGTTTTGAATTTAAATTTTATTCTAAAACTTAAAATGAAATCGTGGACAAACAGTTTAAAGATTTTTCATGAAAATTTTTTAATTTTATTATGATTATATTAGTAATCAATTGGAACTGTAGTTAAACATGTTAATTACGCAATATTTTTTTATTTGTATGACGACACATATAAATTAGAAATTCTCATGATTTCCGTAAATAATGTATGTAGTTTTGCTTTCGTGAAATGTTCTACTTTTATCACACTGCTATTTGATGCAATAAAACAGATTATAAAATACCATAAAAATAAAAATAATTAACATTTTTAGCGCTTGAACGCCTATAATTTAGCTGGTTGAGGTTAGCACAGATTTAACTGCGATGTTTCTTTCAGGGACACTGGAGCCCATCTTCCTCCTGTACAAGAGATACTTTTTGTTTATCACATGTGTAGGAGTTGTAAACCGCATAGGACAATATTTGTGTAGTAACTAACACTTTCCTAATGGGTGACAATTTGTATTCCTTACCATGGTCACGCCTGGCTGGTGAAGGTAAGTAAATAAATTTTAGGACAAGATAGACGTCACAGAAATGCACATCCATTGACTACAATTACAATGACTTGGTGGGGGGAAGGGGGATTCCACCCCTCCTTTTTCAACCAGCAGGGGCATCGCCCCCCACCCCGCTACACCTCTTTATTCTTAAGGTTCCCGCCTACCTGTATGTCGCTTGACATGCATTGCATATACGAAAATAACACACACATCAGACCAGGGCTGTTGAGTGCTTTCAAGACGTCACGCACATTTGAAAACTATTTTAGAGTACTCCAAAATGGCTAAAAACTGCTTTTTCTATGTGCTGCATTTCAAAATATACGCTTCAGATACTCACTCAAGGACCCTACACTGAACCTTGCTACGGACTTTCCACCAATAAAATAATAGGGTCACCGCTGAAAGTCCCATAGGTACACGCAGTGTGACGAGAACACTGCACGCCAGTTGAGAGCATTGCGCTTAGCGGCGATGGGGCAATTTATGCGTGTGGCAGTTTCGCCCTTATCGCTCCCGCGCTTCTCGGCCTCAAACGCGGAAGAAAGCGCTAGGTAGGGGGAAGCCTTACGTACTGTGCGTCCTCGACGCGTGCTGAGTGCGGGAGTCTCAGATGGATTCACAAATTCCAAGTAGCGTACGTACGTACGAATAAAAGTTGAACACTGCATATATACATGCACCCATTCATGTGCACACTTAACGTGCGTACTTACATAGAAAAAAGAAGCAGAGTAGCTCAACTTTCAACTTCTACGTACGTACTTACGCACGGCTGAACCCTCAAATAATCAGAATTTCCGATTCAGTAATACTTTTATTGTCTTAACTTAAACTATTAAGGTAAAGTCTTCAGTACACGAAATTCTGTTTTCTTTGGACTCTGTTTCGAAATTGTACCATGTTTTGCACAAAGCCTGCAAAAACACACCGCAAAATAAACTCGCTTCGCAAAGTTACGTTTTTGTTCGAATGTCCGCCGCGGTGGTGCAGTGGTTAGACTACTCGCCTCCCACCTAGGCAAGCGCGGGTTCGATTCACCGGCGGGGAATTTCGCATGTGGGAATCGTGCCGGACGATGCCGCTGGTCGTCGGATTTTCTCGGGGATATCCCGTGTTTCCCCCGCCCTTGCATTCCGGCGCTGCTCCATACTCACCTTGCTCCGNCGAAGAGCTTGTGAAGGCGCCTTCAGGCACGTCGACCACGCGTCCGAGCACGCCGGGGCCCAGCTCGGCGACGCAGTCAAGTGGTCGTGTTTAAAAATAGCGCAGGCCGAGGCTGCGTGTTTACCGGCCGCGTCGCGTCGCCTCGGTGCTTCGCCCGCTGCAGTGCGTGCCGCGCGCATGCGGGCGAAGCAGGCGCGCTGCCCCTACCTTAGCCTCTATTCAAAAAGCCTACAACTTAAGGGGCCTGCCTGCCTGCCTGCCCGGAGTTGTTTTCCGCATTTGAGACCGTGGAGCGCGGGAAGGATACGGGCGAGACTGCCACGCGCATCAAGTGCGCCATCGCCTCTACGCACAAGGATCTGAACTGGCGTGCATTGTTTCCGTCATCCTGCTGTCTATTACACTTAAACCGGCGATCCTGTAATTTAATTGGTGGAAAGTCTGTAACGAGGTTCAATGCAGGCCCCTCGAGTACTTTTGTGTGTATATGATCCAAACATTTTGAGATATGGCGCTTTGAGAAAGCCGTTTTTAGCTATGTTGGAGTGCTCCGAAACGGTGTTTCTAATGTGCGTGGTGTCTTGAAAGTAACCGACACGCACAGTCTGAAATGTGTGTTCTTTTCGTAGACAAGCGTATTTGGCGCACGTTTAATAGTTTCGTAAAAAAAAAATACGTATTTCAAACACACTGCAACGCAGTTCAAGCGCCAGGCAGGCGGGCCCCTTTAGGGGATTCCCTAAAAAAATATTGTATGTAGAATCACTGATTGCGCATATACGCATAGTAGTGGAAAATCAGGGCGGCTGTTATCCTTTTCAGACCCACTTTAACTCCTTAACGAACACGTTAATTTTTCCTTTCCGACATTGAAAAACAAGAAATTTTACGTGTGAGAAGTACTGACCAATTCCTTACAATACCTGAAATTTTGGAACCTATGGAAAGTGTTTCAGTAGATACATTACACAAGAAACAGCCAATGATAAAACAGCTGGTGTGTCAGCGGTAACCAATAGCATTGCCCAGGGAAAGGCAACACCCGCAGTGCTGCTACCTTCTGGACATATACAGCACCGACCATGATTTCATGTATTCTGCAATCTGCCAAACGTGAACGAGTATACGCGGGATAATGTGTCAAGTGGTTAATTTACGGTTTCAGGTGCTGCAAAGAAAATTTTTTTTTTATGATGCCTGCTGTACTTAAGTCGACACGACACTTGTTTCGTTGTCGCAGCCAATGAGCCGTAGGCTGTATGTTCGGCTATAGTTATACGAACCAATTATGGCCTAGACCAGTAAAACTGTTTGCGAATCATTCACCCACAGGTAAGATCATTGGTCGTAGAGCTTCGCAGTGTACAGTACAGACCAAAAATTACCTACACGTGCGTAATGTACACGATTGCGTACACTGGGTCTGAATGGGTTAACATCGAGGTCTTGAGAGCCGATGAGGGTGAAATGAGGTGAGAATGGAACAGCGCCGGAATGCAAGGGCGGGGGAAACTGGAAATCCCAGAGAAAACCCGCCGGCAGGGGATTGAACCCGGTTAGACTTGGTAAGAGGCGAGCAGTCTGACCGCTCAGCCGCCGCGGCCCCGTTTAATTTGCTTTCTTAGGTATTCTTGTGGGTGGTGTGTGTGTGTGTGTGTGTGCGGGTAGGTAGAGTGCGCCGCGTGCAGGCTGCGGGCGGGCGTGCACGTGGAGGCGGCTACGGAGTGAGTCACCTGCGCTAGCGACGTGCGGCTCGCTCTATAAGCGGCGCCTGTCGTCTGTGCGGCGCGCGTATTTATATCGCGGGGAGTGCGGGACGGGCGCCAGGCCAGGCCAGACGCCTCTCGCAGCCGCGGGACGCCCGCAAAGACGCCCCTGGCTGGGGCGGCGCCTGGGCACACCGCCGCGCGCACATTCCGTTCCGACAATGCGACGAGGCGACAACAGAGAGAGAGAGAGAGAGAGAGGGGGGGGACGATAAAGCGACAGTGAGCAGTGACGTGACGACTAGGAGGCAGAACGACAAAAACCGCATTGCGGCACGACTACGGCGACAAAGCGAAGAAACGACTACGACAATACAGTTAAGGGATACGACAACGGTGACTAAACAACAAAATGCAGGCAAAATGACGACATAGCGACAAAAAAACTAAATAACGAAAAAAAAATTAAAATTATGGCTACAATAAGACAATGTTACATATGACTACAGCGACAAAACGACGGAATATAAGCGACAAAATGGCACGACAACGGCAGAATGGAAAAAAAAGGGTGAGGGGGGCACAGTTATCTAACGACAAAGCTACAAAACCATGCATTGCATCGCAGAAACTGAGTTTACAAACAAGTAATTCGAAACACATCACGATCACGAATAAAAAATATAACATCGCAGAACGTGAGTGTGTGCGTTCACGTATTATGCTGGACTCACAACCATCCGTCGCACCTGTCAGTCGTCCGTTCGTCCCGCAGTCATCCGTCTGCGTTTTCGTCCGTCAGTTGAAAGCTACTCACAACACAACAATCAATCCGTCGTCCGTCGTCCTTCGTCCTTCTTTACGGCAAAATTTCTGCGTGACAACTTAACGTCGTGATTTTACTTTGGTTGGAGGTATATTTAGGTTGTAAATAAATTTTCAAGATCGTGGGGAGATGATTTTGTTTACGTGATAAGTAGGGGGCCACCTGTTTTTCGTGAAAAGATTTGTGCGCAGGATAGACATCAACACCTACGTGCAGGTATTCTTTGGCTATTTTCTGGGTGGGTGTGTGTGTGTGTGTGTGAGAGAGGATACATTCTCTACTTGACTGCACCTATCAGAATTAAGTTACTCCGGCACTGAACTTCCGTGATTGACTGGCCGACACCTCATACGCGTGAGAGTTCCAATCGCCCAACCACGGAATTGTTTCTGAACTGACGTTTTCCAGTACAACTAGTCGTGGTATCTTTTCGCGGGAAACAGGTGGCCTTGTGATAAGAATTTATACTGAATTATTGTTTACATTTTAATTTCCTGAATTTGCCACCAAACCTAAATAAATACATATCCCCCGCCTTGCATTTTATTTCAAAGTGCGTATTCACGTCAACGGAATGTTGTCAGAAGGCGGTGGGTGGTCCATCAGTCGTTCCGTCGAAAGTTAAAGTTTGGGAAATATTTGACGGATAGAAAAAATGTGCCCTACGATTGGTTGGAAATCACGTGACCGCCGGACGGATGGACGACCGACAGATGCGGCGGATGGTTGTGAGTTCAGCTTAACATGTCACGTCGCTCTTCCGTGAAGTGAAATGTATTGCGGTGGTCTTGGCGAATCAAGCCGCCATCGTTGGGCCGCCTTCGCTGTGTCTGTCGCAGTGTTGTAAAAAGTCCACAAGGTGGACGAGAAGCCAAAACGACTGGAGTTCGAGACCAGCTTAAAGCGCCACACACAACTTGAGCACAAAGTCGAAGATCGCATATGGTCCAGAGCTCACTATATTCAGCGGATGCCTTAACATAGAACTCAGAAAATGCAAACTCTATGCATGGAAGTACTGGAAACTCTTCCTACTTAGCACACAGAAAATTAAATTCATTGTCGCTAGCTCCATCTCGCGTGAACTGTTCGACAGCACGAAGGGAATTAAAATGTAGGGTTTTATGACAATTATTTGTAGATGCAAGAAAATATTCACAGCGTATGCAGCTATCAAAGAAGTGCCGCAAAGGGCGCCATACAACACGGTTTATTTCATCCGAAAGATACTAAGTGTGCACGTTGTATTACAATCTCTTCGACCCGTTCGCCCTTCTCAAACAAATTTACTTTAGAAACCTGCGATCACTTTGAAACATATCTGTTATCTGTGAATTATCATCAGCGATTGAAAACAAAATGTTCCAGTTTCAAGAGAGTTCAAAAGTATTTTACAAAAAAGTGANTGTGAATTATCATCAGCGATTGAAAACAAAATGTTCCAGTTTCAAGAGAGTTCAAAAGTATTTTACAAAAAAGTGACCTCTCACCCCTTTCCCAACACAGCACCAAAATGAAAGGAACATGCCGTACATGTGGAACTATCAGACTGATTTGAAATAGACGTGCACAAGTTAAATGCCCCATTAAAGACATTGCTGTTTCCGTGGTTCGTTATTACTTCCTCTGTGTTTGTACTTGTTTAAGGTTTTTCCACTCCCTGCTTCCATTCCANTGTGAATTATCATCAGCGATTGAAAACAAAATGTTCCAGTTTCAAGAGAGTTCAAAAGTATTTTACAAAAAAGTGATCTCTCACCCCTTTCCCAACACAGCACCAAAATGAAAGGAACATGCCATACATGTGGAACTATCAGACTGATTTGAAATAGACGTGCACAAGTTAAATGCCCCATTAAAGACATTGATGTTTCCGTGGTTCGTTATTACTTCCTCTGTGTTTGTACTTGTTTAAGGTTTTTCCACTCCCTGCTTCCATTCCANCTGTTTCCGTGGTTCGTTATTACTTCCTCTGTGTTTGTACTTGTTTAAGGTTTTTCCACTCCCTGCTTCCATTCCAGATGATCTTCCTACTAGCACTATTATAGTCCTCTATACTAGTTGTATCAGACCAAATGTTACAAACTTTGGGAGGTGATTCCTTATTCAAAATATAGTGGGCAATATATGTTACACTTTTTACCTGAACTAGATATTAAGAGTAATATAAGGCTTTGAAAATAAATTTCTTAAACTGCATTTTTTTTGCGAAATATAGGAAACTAAGTGAAATTAAATTAAAACTCTCCGAACACTGCTTTATGTTGTCGGAATCTTCAAACTAAGAGAAAACTCATTTTTACCTCCAAACGCAATGAAAATAACAGGAGTGTCCGCCCTTTTCTACCGTCAGGATTTATGAATGTTTGATGCTGGTTTACGGAACAGCGTGATCTAAAAAACAAAAATGGTGCTCTTGTTGCATGTAACACGTACACAAACTTTCGGTGGCAGCGACACAGTTCCAGGAGCGAGTAATGCCAATACTTCTTGCAGGGAATCGCACGCCGACTGTCGCCAGATTTATCCAGGCAGTTTTAGTACTGTATGTTTATTAATGCACGGTTTATGTTGCTGACACAGGTGTTCAAAACATCCGCCAGCATCGTCTGCGCAGTGCAGCGACGTGCCATACAGGCACGTAGGTAGTATTGCTTACGCGCTAGGCACTGTATCGCTGCAGCCAAAACTGTGCGCGCGTTTTACACGCAAACGGCAGGTTACGGTCATTTGCAACAAGAGGACCATTTTTTTTTTAATTAGGTTGTACTACTCAATAAACCAGCATCAAACGTTAATAATTCCTGGAGGTAAAACATTTATCTGCAATAAGAGGGTAGCCACCCCTATTATTTTAATTACGGTTGGAGGTAAAAATGACCTCTCTTAGGTTAAAGATCCCGATAACATAAAACAATATCCGGAGAATTGTAGTTGAATGTCACTTCGTTTCCAATATTTTTCAAAAATACAGTTTAAAAACTCGATTTTTAAGGGCTCGCATTTCCCTTAATATTCAGTTTAGGTAGAAAGTGTTCCACGTATTTCCCCACTTGATTTTGTATAAGGAATCACCTCCCAACGTTTGTAACATTTGGTCGGATACAACCTGTATATAACTGCTTACATTACTCCTCTCCACGAAAGACGCGTAAAACAGGCTTTATACGCCCAGGTAAGGGCCAATCAACCACCGTCTTAGGCCGTCTCTCCTGTGGCATCCTTTGAACACGCCGCTCCATAGCAAAGACGGACTCTCCGAGCTATCTTCAGCAGCCTGTCGAAATATTTCTTTCCAAGATAGTTTCATTCCTGATTCATTGCGAGTAAATTACAAAGTTGTCCTTTCTATACTGCTCAGCCCCCACCCCCGATACACTAAACTACTCTCAGCGAGACTGAACTAAACCTGTATAGCCTGTTCGCAGTTTCTTTACACTTTTCGAATCTAACCTTTGAAAAATCACCGCATTTATGACGTGCTTGGTTGTTCCCTAGATATGTCATGGATTTCAAGAGTTTTATACCTATGTTAACATAAAAGTACCTTATTATTGGTTGAATTGAACTTTTATTTATATTTTATCTGTAAATTACAATACTTCATTTATAATTAATATTAATAAAAACAGTGAGAAAATGGGTGTATTGGCAATGCCTAGCAATAAATAGTTTTTATGTGAAATATTATTACACTCACTTAGTGCTCAGAATGCGGAGCGCTATCCCTAGTTCCATTTTATTGACTAGGTTAAGCTTTGTTTGCATATGGCGGAGGAATATCACGGAAGTATAAACTTTAGCAGGGCTTCAGGAAATTTGGAAGTAACCGTGAATGGACTACATCGTTCNAGGAATATCACGGAAGTATAAACTTTAGCAGGGCTTCAGGAAATTTGGAAGTAACCGTGAATGGACTACATCGTTCGCAACTCCACATCCTTCCTCACTGATTCCAAGTTTGTGGATGACCAGCTCCAAATATTTCAACCAGTCCACGGCCCTAATTTGTCACCAACGAGATGCAGGTTGCAGAATAGGGGCGTATACAGAAGTGAAAGGCTTGGCGGTTCCTTTGACGCAGGCGTGTACATTCTGTGATCGACTGCGCGAGTGTCTGTGACGGACCTCGTGTTCGATCGGCTACTACGAGCTGCGATAGAGTGCGTGCAGCTGGAGTTAGCGGTACAAATAGCTGCTTCTCTTCTGTATTGTCGAGTGTTGTGCGGCCACAGGCGGAACGCTTGTGCATCCCAAATACGGCGGATGGTGCCTTGCTTTAACAGCGCACTCTGCCGCATCGCCATTTATGCCCCGGGCTGAGAGGAAGGGAGAAACCGCGCTCCAAACAAGGACTCCTCGTCCGCAGGACGACACCCCGTCTGCAAGAAGGGCTGAAGTCTCGGCAACGCGGGAAGTCGTGGGTTTTTATGCCAGCATGCTCAAACGCGAGCGAGGAAGCGTATTGGTAAGCCACTCGACTCGCATTCGAGAGGACACGGATTCGATTTCCGGTCCAGCCATCCTGATTTCAGGTTTTTCCGTGGTTTCCTGAAATTACTCCAGGTTATATGCTAGGGTGGATCCTTAATACAGACCTGGCCGATTCCTTTCCAATCCCTGAATGTAGTCCATTCACGGTTACTTACAATTTCCCTGAAACCTTGCTGAAGTTATACTTCCAGGATATTCCACCGCCTCATACAAACAAAGCTTAACCGAGTTCAGAAAATTACTATAGGGACAGCGCACCCAGTGTAATAATGTTTTGCATGAGAATTCTTTCTTACTAGGCATTACCTACACACCCATTCTTTCGCTGTTTTTATTAATATTAATTATATATTATAATGTATATCATGCGTGGGGTGATTTTTCAAAGGTTCAATTCAAAAAGTGTGAAGATACCGTGCAAAGACTATAAATAGTGTTTCCTTACCGAAGTCTTCTACCGTTAAGGGGCACTTAAAAACACCAGTTAAATTTAAACACTGCAGATGTTTTCAATTCATGTGGTTTTCCATTCTCATTTTTTTCTCCCTACGTTTCGAGGACATCTATGTCCTGCCGTATGTATGGGTAGAGCCTCGACTATTTCGTGATTTAATTTTGTGGCGAGGTGGACTTTGACACTTGTTATTTTTTCCAAATATTGCGATTGGACCGCAGTTGTTTAGACACTCCTCGTTTAACTGCGAGCCGGTGATAAGCAGGAAGCAGTGGTGTGAGTGAGCGTTGAACACTTCTGTAGCCCACAGTTATCTCACTTGATCGCAGCAACCAATAAGCAAACGATAGTGTCTTAAGTGTATAGAGGATTGAAAAGCCTGACTTGTTACCACATCAATCCGCGAAGTACTCGTGGCTCTAGTAATGGGATATAGATTCGATCGTGTTCATATGCACACCATTTTTTTTTTCTTATTCACAAAAACTATGTAATATAACTAAGATTTTTAATAACTCTCGTATCAAATCTTTTCTAAAGATGCTGGTGTCCTCGTAACCCTTTTCTGAACGCCTGGCGTAGTTTTACTATTCAAATTATTGAGTTTTTGCCCGATTTACAAATAAATATAAGTCTGTTGTTCTTGAAAGACCCCGTGACTTTTCGGGATTAAAATGAGGCAGGCGACAAGCGTGAAAATAATATTTCTTCAACGCATGTAAAGCTCGAGTCCCATAGAAAAAAAAAATCACTCTCAAAAGTTTTCGTTCCGTACTAAATCGGGCGATAAAAATTCGCGTTTTGGCGCAAATGCAAATTTAAATAGGCTGGCCGAAAAATAAAATGCTGTAATGCTCAGTTATGCCTAGCACATCCAATCGCGGTAGAAAATTGGGGCTCTTTGACTCTTTCTTGATAAATATTATACATCGTAGCCGTATCGTGCCGCGGTACAACTGCAACTACCACGAGAAAACTCGTGTGCATAGAGGAAAATGACCAAGATAGCGCTATGAGAATAGGAAATCACGTGGGTAACTGTGAGTCTAGAACCTTCTACTGCTGTGAGAATTTACAGGTACGATAGAAACTTCATGATCTCTGAAAGCGGAACACCTTCCACCGAGAACGCGTCAAAATAGAAATATGCAGAGGAACTTCGGACATTATGGAATACCATTTACTCTTTTCGAAACACCAATAAAATTTCGGTACTTAATGTTTGGTTCGTTGCAGAGAGGTAACAAATAAAGTGTGATGATGTTAATGGCCATGTAATGAATATAACACCGGCCAAAATGAAAATAAGGCGCCGGCCAATGGATAAATGACAGCGGCTGAAGTATAAACAAAACTGCCGAGTTTAGGCTGGCTGTCAAATGAGCTCGCGAAATTTCCTTTGTCTCTATAATTATAACTAGCGCCACCTGTTTTCCTGCACACATCAGGTATCCTTTGACTGTTGGCCGGGTGTCTGTGTGAGGATACATTCTCCATTTGACTGGGCCTATCAGAATTAAGTTACTCCGGCACTGAACTTCCGTGATTGGCTGGCAGACACCTCAGACTCGTAAAAATATATGTCATCCTATGGTGAAAGTGGATATATGCTAAAATGGTAGGAAATGCAACTGGTCATGAAATATTTTCGTGAAAATCGTGGGTCCCTAGTTATAACATAAAACGAAAAATGCAGATCTCGCGCCTTCCAACCCCGTTTCACTGATTTGCTGAAGAACTCGGTCGGACCCCCACCAGTCAGTGGCCAAGAGGTCTCAGTTTTACCGCACATTGGCTGCAGCAGCGGCTCGTGACGTCGTCGGCGGTCTATTTCAAATGGATGGCTGAAGGGTTGTAGAGTTGCCGAGTTGACCGCCGTCCAACGCCACCCACGTCCGGGTCGGGCACAGGGACGTCCGGTGAACTGCTGCAAGGCCTGTCGGGCGTTCGCACCCACGCCTGCGCCCGCTATAGGCCCGTGCGATACTGCGAGATATCGATCACTGCACAGTTCGATGTATCGCTGTTGTGGTACGGTCAGAAATGAAGAGCAATATGGATACACTAAAGCCGGTATGCCACGATGGAAGATTCCTTGGACGATCCCGTGCAAGCCTGCATGGCCGCTTGCATGGACGGTTCTATGGAAGATTTGACCATCTGCTAGCTGTTTTCACAGACGGTTCCGTAATTGGTCGTGTGCAATTTTCCAATTGAAGATTTCCTACAAGATTGAAATTTTAGACAATCAGATAGAGGATGGTAAAGTCATTTTTTTTTAGAAGGAGCGTAAGAATAGTAGATAAAAAAACACGAAAACATGTACTGATTCTAAAACAGCACTGTGAGAAACTTATGGTAAACATTCGTGATTATTTAACACCAAATTTCCCATTATAACAACAAAACAATTAGGCTATGTGCATAAACGCACAGTTGCGGAAGCAAAATTATAAAAAAATGTTCTCGTCTTTATTTGTGCGGCAACAAGTATCGTTGTATAAGTTTTTCCAAAGAACCCTCCATAACTGCTTGCATGCAAGCTCGGGTAGCAGGTCTCGTGGAAGCTTCCGCCCTAGCCTGTACGGAACATTTCATCGTGGCATACATGCATAAGAAATTATTAGCGAATTTACCACATCAATGCGCGAATGGTAAAGGTTTTTTTTCTCACACATCCATTGTAGCGTTGCTACATTTGCTCAGCAGAGTCAAATGAGTAGAAAAATCTACAAATTTGTATAGTAGCCCAAAATATGTATGGGTATTTTCGTTCTGGATGCTTCAGAATATATATATATAAACTTTTCATCAAAGAAGACTATTATAATAAATACTAATGTTGTATGTAATAAAACTAGTAATAATGTATACAAACGTTTTAATTATTTGTTTATGCGCATCTATTTCAGCCATAAAAGTTATAATTTTATAACTGAAAGGAATGTACATAAAATCAATTATCAGAAGNAAACTTTTCATCAAAGAAGACTATTATAATAAATACTAATGTTGTATGTAATAAAACTAGTAATAATGTATACAAACGTTTTAATTATTTGTGTATGCGCATCTATTTCAGCCATAAAAGTTATAATTTTATAACTGAAAGGAATGTACATAAAATCAATTATCAGAAGTATTTTTCAACATTAACTTCAATAGCCTCTTACATACAGCCATGGTGATTATTACGATTGCCATATTTGAAGGTTTTCTTTCGAAATGTGCTTTATAAAGCATACGAAATGAAAATGCGCTGAAATTGTAATTAAAATGTAACTCTTGTGGTTGTTAGTGCCTGGCTGCCCCAGCACTGTGACGTAACCAGGAAGACAGCCAGCCCCTGGCTCGTGTGCTAGATGCCATCGTCCCCGAACGAGGCTAAATACTTCTACAGAGCACCGTCGTTAGGATTTTCGTCGTGGTTCTTCGCATGAATGGTTGCCGGATAAACTGCTTATATTCACGTGGGTAGGATCCAGTGTTAATTTTAGCATTTCGTGTGGATAATCGTCACACGGTTTGTGCAAATATCGACTCGAACAACTTCACAAGTTTGTAATTGTGTTTAGTTGCTGCTCTACGCAGGTGTACCATTGTCATTGTACCTGCAGACTATAAAGGTCGAGTGATATTGCAGGAAGCGAAAGATGATGATGATGGATCACATTACTTTAAACATTTCAATGAGTACATTCTAGCAAAATATTTAATATTATATATATATATATATGCACGCGCATTATCCTTTCACATGCAACATAAATCGTACTTTCATGACAATTTCGGGGTAGTGTAAATGAGTTCTTCATCTTGTACAGTCAAGTGCAGTGCTACATTGGAAGTCGCTCCTACTTCTGCCTATAGTGCCTGGTTGCGAATCACAGCCTTTCAGTGACCAAATCATAGGAACGTCTTCTCACAAAGATGGCTGTGCTGCCTCGTGTTAAGAAGGATATCAGGCGCCGCTTGGCGAACGGCGTTCCGACGTCTTGCTGGCTAGTGACGCCATTTTGGTGGCGCGCGCCGTTGGAGTTGGCGGCATACGCGGCCGTTTCATCTCTGTTTTTCCCTTAGCCATTTCAGACCCACTTTAATTTACGGTTTCAGGTGTTGCAAACTAAACATTTTTATGATTCGTTATCGCAGCCAATGAGCTGTGGGCTATGTTCGGCTACAGTTATACGAACCGATTACGACTTAGACCAGTAAGACGTTTAGCGAATCATTTACCCACGGGTAAGATCATTTAGTCACTGAGCTTCGCAGTGTGCAGTGCNTGCGTGCTGCACTTAGGTCGACACGACACTTGTTTCGTTATCGCAGCCAATGAGCTGTGGGCTATGTTCGGCTACAGTTATACGAACCGATTACGACTTAGACCAGTAAGACGTTTAGCGAATCATTTACCCACGGGTAAGATCATTTAGTCACTGAGCTTCGCAGTGNAAGACGTTTAGCGAATCATTTACCCACGGGTAAGATCATTTAGTCACTGAGCTTCGCAGTGTGCAGTGCGGACCGAAAACTACCTACCCGTGCGTAATGTACACGATTGTGTACGCATGGGGCTGAATGTACTATGTGGTCCTGTGGCCTCGCTGCAGAATGGGCGTAGCTTCCCGCTTGTTAAGGCTCCCGCCTACCTGGAGCTTTTCCCGCGCTTGAGACCGAGAAGCGCGGGGGCGATGAGGGCGACACTGCCACGCAGTAGCCAATCAGACACAAGGCCTGTTCACAAAGTTTAGCGCAGCCAATGGGTGAAGAGATGCGCCCATATCAAAAGGAACTCGTGTGTCCCTGCAAATAGCTCAGCACAAATTTTCATCTATAGGCCAAGTTACGGGTTTGCAACATTAATTTTGTAACAGTACAGGCCAGGTTTTGTACATTTGTGTAATTTTCGCTGCGATAGTGCCAATATCTACTTTTCTTTTAAATATTTTAAGAAATCTTCAGAATTATTTATAAATTCATATTTTGTACTCGATAATGTTTTCTAGACAGCTAAATATAAAAAGTGTGTTGCAGAATGCCTGTACATTCACGTGGTTCCGCATGGCTTCCTTTGAATAAAAGATGATACGTGACAAAAATAAGCAACAGAATGCAGCGATAAAGAAAATAAAACCTCTCCTAAAAATGCAACAGCTATCGGCAGCATTCATTTTCTCCTGTACGTACAAAGTTACCTCTTTGTTATTTAGTGTGGAACCAACACGCTCCTTGTAACTGAGTGTCAAACTTATTACGGTTCCGCTGCGAGTTCGGTAAAAACTTGCTGTTCTCGTTTGAAGGCAAAATANTAACTGAGTGTCAAACTTATTACGGTTCCGCTGCGAGTTCGGTAAAAACTTGCTGTTCTCGTTTGAAGGCAAAATACGGCATATTACCACGAGATTAAATAACTGAAAACTATTTAAATAGAACACTGTGTACGAATGCATCTGCGGTGTAGTTGTTAGCGTACTTGCTTCTAACATGGAGGTTCCGGGTTCGATTGTCAACACCCGTCTGGGAATTTTCAAAGTCGTAGTTAGCTTGGGACGTGCAATCCTGGCTGACCTATATATTTTTTTTACAATAAAATTGTGTATCATTAAAAGACGTAAAAGTCCAAATATTAGCTTGTGATTTTGCACGAAAANTAACTGAGTGTCAAACTTATTACGGTTCCGCTGCGAGTTCGGTAAAAACTTGCTGTTCTCGTTTGAAGGCAAAATATGGCATATTACCACGAGATTAAATAACTGAAAACTATTAAAATAGAACACTGTGTACGAATGCATCTGCGGTGTAGTTGTTAGCGTACTTGCTTCTAACATGGAGGTTCCGGGTTCGATTGTCAACACCCGTCTGGGAATTTTCAAAGTCGTAGTTAGCTTGGGACGTGCAATCCTGGCTGACCTATATATTTTTTTTTACAATAAAATTGTGTATCATTAAAAGACGTAAAAGTCCAAATATTAGCTTGTGATTTTGCACGAAAATNTTTTTTTTACAATAAAATTGTGTATCATTAAAAGACGTAAAAGTCCAAATATTAGCTTGTGATTTTGCACGAAAATAATGGGAGAATTACTACATACATTGTTGTAATTCCACAGGATATCCGTTGGTAGTTAACAGTACTTTCTTGTACAAATACTTCATATATCCGGCACACTTTTCAAACTATTTCTTGCAAAGTTTACAAGATTTTTTTGTAGTGTTACGTAAAATATTTTTGGCAACTAGTTTCCAAAACTTTTTTTTTGTAAAAGTACAAAACAGTTTTTTTCTGTGTACTCGCCTCCCACCTAGGCGAACCCGGTTCGATTCCCAATGAGGTCGCTACCGTATTTTTGCATGAGGGAATCGTGCCGGACGATGCCGCTGGTTGGTGAGTTTTTTCGGGGATATCCCGTTTCCCCCACCATTTCATTCCGGCGCTGTTCCATACTCACCTCACTTAACCCTAATCGGCTCTCGAGACCTCGATGTTGAGAGCCGCCCAAATATCTTCACTCCACTCTCCCCACTCTAGGGCACGAGCAAAGAATAGGTGAGATTACAGAAGTAAAATGGCGTGGCAGTTCATTTGACGTGGACGTACCCGTTCGCTGATTGGTTGTGAAAGTCTCTAGGAACGGAATTTGTGTCTAATTGGCTGCTGCGTGCTGCAAACTATTACCTANCGCTGATTGGTTGTGAAAGTCTCTAGGAACGGAATTTGTGTCTAATTGGCTGCTGCGTGCTGCAAACTATTACCTAATGGTTGGGCTGCCCAACAGCCAAATAAGCTACCAGGCTGTCATTAGCGAACGGCTCGACTTGTTACGCCATTTTGCTGGCGTGTGCGGGCTGGATTTCGCGGAATAAGCGGTTGTTTCTCCTGTGCATACTNCGACTTGTTACGCCATTTTGCTGGCGTGTGCGGGCTGGATTTCGCGGAATAAGCGGTTGTTTCTCCTGTGCATACTTAAGTACTCCGTCGCACAAGCTGCAATCAATAGGACCACCTTTTTTTCCGTAAAAATATTTACCCGCAGATCAGACTTCTGTGTTTTATGTGCACAATTTTCGTTTTCCTTTGGTTGTTGGCCACGTTTATTTGTGAGAAGACTTGTCTTTCTTGACTGGGCCAATCATAATTAACTAACTCCGGCAATGAACGGGCGTAGTTCGCGGGCGGACGCGTAAGACGAATGAGAATTTTAAACTATCGGGTTACGGAAGTGGATCTGAACCAAAGGGTTATGGAGTACAACTAGTAGCAGAATATTTTCGTGACAAACAGGTGCCGCTAGCAATTAATTATAAAATGTTGGGACGTTAGTAGCAAGGAATGGCGTTACTCAGGAGACGTGCTAGTACAAGTTGAATATTATGTGGTAAAAGTATAAAATAACAAATTTTTTATCGTGGCCAACGCTTTTAACAGTTGAGAAGTGTTACGGATACAACCGTATCTTCTCAGCGCACGAGGGTTCAGACTACCGAACTCCATTTCAGGAGAGTCTCGCAGACTTGTGGTCTGGCTGAGTGTCTCGTAAATAACCGACGTGAGCCAGAATGAAGGGCAAAGTAGAGAGCTGAGAGCTTTTTATAACCGCCCCAGTGTGCCACATCAAGTACTTCCACCCCAGCGTCCCACTTACCTTTTTTTTTTTCTTTTTTGGGTGCAAGGGAAAAATTACCTTTCGCAATCGAAAAAATTTGACTTCTACAATTTTTTTAAAAAACACTTTTTTAACCCTTTAACGTACACATTAATTTTTCATTTCAGATGTTGCGAAAGAGGAAATTTACGGTTTGAAAAGTACTTATGAATTTCTTGTAACAACTCGTACTTTGGAACCCATGGTGATGGTTTCAGCGTATCCATTACCTAAGAAGCAACCAATTATATAATAGTTGGTATGTCAGCAGCAGCCAATAGCGTTACCCACAGAAAGGCGCTATGCATATTGGTGTTAACATCTGACCTTGGACAGCAATGACCATTATTTCACCTATTCCGCATCAAGCCAGATGTGTACGAGTGTACTCGCGATAATATGTAAGAGGGTTAAGGGGAATGTATAGCAAACAATATGAGACGCCTCGAGGCCACGCATCCAGCCACAAGGAAGCATTGAGACGGCGTAAACTAGCTTGTTTTGATACAGCAATCTGTTCAGAAAAGATACGGCATTGTCGCTATAGTTTAAAACACTGTTTTCCAGAGGAAGAAGGGCTTCTTACAGCAATTTTTGCTGACTTTGACATTTTTCAACGACCACATTTGTGTTTCAATACCCAAATTTACCAACTGGCAATAAAATATTAACTTACATTCCTGCCCTGAAAAAAATATTTACACTGAAATATTGCATAGTTTTTTTTNAACTGGCAATAAAATATTAACTTACATTCCTGCCCTGAAAAAAATATTTACACTGAAATATTGCATAGTTTTTTTTTAAAACTAGAATAGATACGACAGCTTACATCGAGACCTATATGACAACCACGAATGCCTCTTCACCCTNTTTTTTTTTAAAACTAGAATAGATACGACAGCTTACATCGAGACCTATATGACAACCACGAATGCCTCTTCACCCTCACATGCCCATTTTAGACAATTGGCTACATGTTGCGCAGGAAGGTCATATTTGACCGGTACTGTACTCTGCGAGGTCCAGTGCCCAATGACTAGGGTCACCTGTTTTTTTGCGAAACGATTCCAAGACTAGGTGAACTGCAAAACACGTCAGTTCAGAACATTATTCGTGGTTGGATGATTTCAACTCTCACGCGTCTTAGGTGTCTGCCAGCCAATCACAGACGTGCAGTGTCGTAGTAACTTGATTCTGATTGGCCCAGTCGAGAAGAAAATGCCTCCTCGCAATGACACAGGTCTAGTAGCCAAAGGAAATTTACAAGTGTGCACGTGGGAAGTTGAAGTATAGCCTACACGTAAATCTTTTCGCGAAAAACACGTGGCCCTAGCAATGATCTTCTCTAGAGGTAACTGATTCGTAAACAGTGTTCGTCTACGTTATAACTGGTTCACATCACAAAGCCTATACAATTATTGAGCTGGAGTAACGGAACAAGTCCTTTGCCACCTTATGTACAGCATGCATAAAAAAAAGTATAATCTGCAACACTGTAAACCATATATTAGTGTGGCAGTAGAAGGGTCATAGACAAACTAACACGGATAGTGTTTCGTGGTGTCCAGGGTTCATATCATCAGTATCTCACGTTATTTGCGTGGCAAAAACAGTTTCCCGTACTTTCCGAGATGCAAACCGTGGACTGTATTTACTGGCACTTGTGAAATGAGTCGTGCAAAGTCGCACAGTTCAGTCAGAATCTCCGGTGTAACGTGCGACAGCGGGACCGTTTTATGTGATACCACAGAGCTGAACAGAACCACATAACAGGAAAGTTTACAGAAGTGGAATAGCGCTGCTGTTCCTTCAATGTGGGCGTACCCGTTCGCTGATGGACCGCGCGAAACTCACGAACAGGCCTTGTCTCTTATTGCCAGGGACACCCGGTTTTCGCGAAAATATTTCCACGGTGGCTATACCAGGTGTTTCAGGGGGAAACGGACACACGTTAAGAGGTATGGGCCATTCTTCAGGGAAAATATCAATAAACATATGCTCTATTCGCAATAGTGTCCGAGATACAGCTATGTGACACTCCCGTGCTGTTGCATGGCCGCCACGGTCACCCGACCTCACTCCGCCAGATTGTTATTTGTGGGGTTGGTTAAAGACCGAAGTCTACAGGCGAATGGTGCAAACAAGGGAGGAATTGCTTGTTCGCGTGTTAAATGCTTGTGCGCATGTTAAAGAAGAACGTGGACACCAGCTCCGATTGGCAACACAACATCTGCCCACACGAGCTGCAACATGCATTGAAGTTGGCGGGCGGTGGCATGTTTGAACATGTGCTGTAAAGGAAAATTACACAGTAAAACCCAACACGTGAAGATCTGTTCATTTACTATCACCGGTACCGTTCTCATTCCTGACAGTTTCACATAGCTGTATCTCGAACACCATTGCGAATGGAGCTTGTGCTTATTGATGTTTTTCCTTCATAATGGTCCGTACTATCACCTCTTAACGTATGTCTGTTTCCCACTGAAACACGTGGTATTTAAATATGCTACTTGCACACGTGTAGTGTTCCTTAAGTTATTGGCCGGGCGTCTTCGTCATAAGACAGTGTGTTGTTTGACCCGGCAAATAGGAGCTGTGCTACTCCGGTACTGAACGTCTGTGATTGGCGGGCAGGCACCTGGCACGCGCAGCAGTTGAAACCATCCAATATGCTAATTTTTACACTCAGATGCATTAAAAAAAGAGAAAGCGAAAGAAATAATTTAAGTTATCCCAAATTGCTACCTAACACTTTTAATTCGGCGTTGAGACATGGAAATACTTTCCCTCCATCGTTGCCAACTTTACTGGGCGCATGCCACTTAGTGCGCCCATTAATATATGTGCAGGTAGGAACAGTGACTTTTATATAAGGTTGATTTCAAAAGTGCTCACTTTATAGTGAACATCTTTTAGATAATTTTTAATTTGTTTCAAACAGTGATAAATGTGATGTTCTAGTAATATTTAGGGGCAGTGATATTTCGAGACAAGATACAGTCCAAAGCACTGTAGGTCGTCCAGCTTCTTTCATTGGCTAAATAAATTGTTCTGGTCCGCATTAACTTGTTTGCGCACGAATCACGAAGGCTCAGTGTCGGAGTTGCGTAATCCTGAGTGGCTGGGTCAAATGCGGACACGGCACCAGCAGCCAATGGAGGTATAATAACAGCTGAGGTGTGTATATAGTATTGAAGTCTACTGTGTGCTCTATTTTTACGCGAAAAGTCACTGACCCTAGTAATATTTTATGCCTGCGAGGTCCAAACAAGACGGTATCGAACCCGCGTTTTCGCTTTGTTACGNATCGTGATAGCAATAAGAATATCGAGCCCCAATTTGACATCACGAGGAGACGCGTAGATTAAATAAGGACGGGTGGGACGGCTCCGAGAACCGGCGCGGAGATAGTTAAAGGTTAGCCGAGTGATTTGGGACGACACGGACCACTATGCCAGTCCCGAGTAAAGCAAGTGTCACACGACGCAAGATAAGATATGCTGAAGAGTATACCTTACGGAAAGCTCTGGTGGTGTTCCAGAAACTCAAATGAATCGGGAACACGAGTTGGGGCCTCAGTTACACAGCACATTAAGAACAATCTACAAAGCAGTATTTGAGGCAATAACTGCACATGGAGCCGGGATATGGTATTACAGAGCTGAATTGTCACTGCACAGTAGGAAGCTCACCAGTGCTCAAACGGCGGCACTGCTGACAGTCACTCGAGCATATAAAACAGCACCTAATGAATTACTCCCAGTGCTTGCGGGTGTATTTGCCCATCGATCTATTGGTGAGACACCGAGAGGTATCACACTCCGGAGAAAGCGTGAACAGCAAGACTGACAAAGTAAGCTAAGGAAGAGATCATGGGCGAAGTTCTCCAGAAATGGCAAAAGGATCGGGATTCTTCTGAACGCGTAAGAATTACTTATGGGCTGCTGCCGAACATCAAGGCAAGAATGGGCTGTGTATGGATTACTACCAACCGTTATAGCACGCAGCTCTATGCAGGCCATGGAAACTTCAAGGCGAAAGCTTCACAGTCTACGGTTGGTGCAATCTCCTTTATGTGATGTACGTGGAGTGGACGATACTGTACAACATGTGATCATGGAATGTCTCAAGACCGAAGACATACGGCAATGGTTGGAAGAGATCACTGAAGCTAAGGGCATTCACTTAATACCAGAAAATGTAATGATGGGTAAAGCTCTTCACCAGATCTGGAATGAGTTTTCCGCTAAAATTGGTAGAAGATTGGAGGAATACGATAAGTGGCAGGAAGAGCAAATTTCTGATGACCCATGAGGGGGTATTCTGGTAAAGGCTTCTAAATTAGGAGTCGGAATATCTCTGATTGGCGACGAGAGCAGGTTTTACCGAGAAAACCGTTAGAATTCCGAGTAAAGGCACTAAGAACAGAGAATGGCCCGAAAAGAGAAGAGGAGTTAGTGCCGTGCACTGTCTTACTCATCAGAGTACAGTTGTAGTGCCAACTAAATTTCGTTCGAAAAGAGTTTACACGCAGGTAAATAAGATAAAAATACTATTTCACATTAAAATTAGTTGATAGCCTTGGTAAGTACCAAACAACCATGATGTTATAATATAAAATTGCTTACTTCAACAAGGTATTTGCTTCAAGCTATCCCACAAAAAAAAAAACTTTTTTTATTTTATTCTCAACATATTGTCTGAACTCCAATCCATTCTTTTAAAAGTTATCTTCCAGTAATGTTTTCTGTCTCTGTGTTCCTTTTATGGCACACTTCAGATAATAATTTTCTTTTACCTCTATGGTTGATGTAGAACAGGTCTTGCGTCATGTGAAGCCTGCTTAAGAGATGCCCTTGGACACGGCCGTGCCTTGGGTCGACGCCATAACCCGCAGGTCTGACTCCACTATGCGTCTCTTTATGTCTCGGTACTTAAACCTGAGAAATAAATTTCTAACAGCCCGACGCGACGACGCAAACACCCGGCGTGGCGTTTTAAGCGAAGCTTTTGTCAGTCGTCCAGACGAGTCACGGAGCATCAACCCCAAAACACAGAAAGGGTGAGCGCACAGAAGCGCAACAGTGCGGGGGTTTATTTTAATCTGCTCAGATCGAGTGTGTGCGATGTGTAAATTACGCATATCGGCTGAGCACTTTTGAAAGTCCTTCTCAAGATCTGCTTGTTTGCACATTCTGTATTCCTTCACAATATGTTAGGGCCTGATCACGTTATTCATGCATCGGTCAAGCAAAACTGTAATATTATTAGAAAAGTAAATATTTTACAAAAATTTATATTTCTTAATATTATATGCATTAAAAAAACAAAAGACAAAATAAATTGTTTTAATATTCACAAATGTTTACTTAACACTTTAAATTCAATGTTTGAGTTGACTTTTTTCTTCCACGATACCAACTTTACTAAGCGCATGCATATATTCATTGTGCCCGTTAAAATATATTCNAGTTGACTTTTTTCTTCCACGATACCAACTTTACTAAGCGCATGCATATATTCATTGTGCCCGTTAAAATATATTCGGGTAGGGGCAGTGTAATTTTTCAAAGGTTGATTTCAAAAGTGCTCAATTAACTGCGAACAACCTATAAGAATGATANGGTAGGGGCAGTGTAATTTTTCAAAGGTTGATTTCAAAAGTGCTCAATTAACTGCGAACAACCTATAAGAATGATATTTTTTTGGCCAGTACTTTGAAGTGCCAGGCTCAATGCGCAATGACTTTCCCCGTGGGTAACAGATTCGTAAACCGTGTTACTGTGCAAGATTATGAATGGTTTTATTTCAATTGGCGAACACATTAGTTGTGATAACGAAACGGTTGCTGCGTCGTCTTGAAGTACAGCACTCATCATAAATTTATTTTTTGCAACAGNATTAGTTGTGATAACGAAACGGTTGCTGCGTCGTCTTGAAGTACAGCACTCATCATAAATTTATTTTTTGCAACAGATAATAATTTAATTCAGGTCTGAAAGGTTTAAAATGTTTATAGTTAAGGGCAAGGAATTATTTTTCAGACATTCATTTAAAAAAAAAACTTTATATTTTGTGCATACTGACGAAGTCACGCGTTTTAGAGGTTAAGGCAGAACCACATAATAGGTAACTATTTAGTAGCTAAGTGGCGTGGTAGTTCCNAAGTCACGCGTTTTAGAGGTTAAGGCAGAACCACATAATAGGTAACTATTTAGTAGCTAAGTGGCGTGGTAGTTCCTTTGATGTAAGCGAACTCGGTCGCTCATTGGCCACGCGAAGCTGTGGAAACGAGCATTGAGTCTGATTGGCTGTTGCACATTGTGTTGAGTTGATTTGTGAGATTTGGGCGGCTCTTAACAACAAGGTCTTGAGAGCCGATGAGGGTGATTGAGGTGAGATTGCAGCAACGCCGGAATGAAAGGGCGGGAGAAACGGGATATCCCCGAGAAAATCCGCAGACCAGCAGCATCGTCCGACACGATCTCCACGTGCGAAAATCCGGTGACCCGGCCGGGGATTGAACCAGGCGAGCAGGCTAACCGCTCATCCACCGCGGCCCCATGTGGCAGAAAACAGACCACCTCCCTCTTCTCCTCATCACTGCGACACCTGAGCTTGCAGCCACTGTAGTCGTTTCCCCAGAACGCTGTGCAGTCTCACACGATGTTTATTTCCGACCAGCCACCCTCGTCCCCGAACAAAATTAGATTTCTTTCTCTTGTCTCTGGGATGGTCTGCATATGTCACTCGCCTTTTTCCTTGTGAGCACGCCGCTGTCAAAGGAAATACCCATAACTTTAATATCTTTTTTATTTTTTCCCCCGTGGTCGTGGGCAAACTGCCCGGTGGGAGAACTGGACTAGCTCAGATCATAGACGCCGACATCTTGTCTCTAGATGGAAGGCAAGACTCAATTTTCTGTGACTATATCCATTTTCATTTTAATCTTGTTACTCTCACTCTCTTCTCTTTCTCTCTCTCTCCTACTGTGTGTTGTATGCTTGTGCATTTCATTATGCCCAAATGTAACACGCATTTTCGTGTATGCCAAGGTTTGAACCACACGAGTTGCAAATATTTTGGAAAACGCAATACTAGGCCGAGATAAGTGTTTGTTCTAGAGACTGCATCTTGCTTTCAAAAGTTTGAGCAAAACCATAATTTCTATTGAAGCGCTGATGTTTTTGGTAATGGAAGTTCATATAAATAAAATACATACATTTTGAAAGCACGTAGCAAGCAGTTTATCCTAACTTATAAATACGCATAACAAAAATGAAGTGGTGACTGACCACTGTACATTAACTAAAAAGGGGGGNCCTAACTTATAAATACGCATAACAAAAATGAAGTGGTGACTGACCACTGTACATTAACTAAAAAGGGGGGGGGGGGTAACTGAAAAGTGAGGGAGGAGGGATACCCCCCTTACCACATCCCTTTCTTGTACACAGTGCCAATGGCCCAGACAAACATCTAGTATAGGATGTTCATGGTAAACTGTTGATTATTCCACCATATGTAAAATTAACATCGCCATGGGCCTGGCAACTTTGTTCATGCGTCGGTCAAGAGACACCGTGAAACTGTCAGGAAAGTAAATATTTTAATGAGCTTATTATTACACCTACTTGCATTAAAAAAACAGCATGCAAAATAAATAATTTCAGTGGTTACTAATGTTTACCTAACACTTATAATTAAACCCTAATACATGGAACTACTTCCCCGCCGTCGCGTCGTTACCAACTTTACTGGGCGCGTTCCAGACAGTGTGCCCGTAAAAAAAAAAT
>NQII01000821.1:241742-275433 GCA_002778355.1 Clitarchus hookeri | reverse complement strand
TTTTTTTTTTTTTTTTTTTTTTTTTTTGCGAAACGGTGGTTGTCCGTTTGCGAGGTTCGTAAATAAGGGCAGATACACAATATAAAATATATTTATCTTATGTCTGAATAATTCCATATGATCTGCACTGAAGCTAATGTAAGGAGAAGGGAAACGTATAACTGGAACTGAAGGAGGCGTGGGTGTAAGCAACGTCTTCCAGTCAAAGAATATCAGCAGATATCAATAACAGCGATGTTATACCTTTCGGTCACGCATTAATTTCCGAATTCAAACAGATGGTTTATATTTTACGCGTCTTAGGTGCCTGCCCGCGAATCACAGACGTACAGTGTCGGAGTAACATAATTCTGATTGGCTATTCAAGTAACAAACTGTCTTCTTACCAAGACACGCCGGCAATAAGCAAACGAAAACCACTTGTATGCCCGTAGGGTATTTAAATGTAGCATATGTGGAAATATTTTCGCGAAATTCGAGTGTCCCCTAGTAATTAATAGTTTTTAAATAGCGGCTTTCTCGTTGCAGCCGGGCACGCCATTTGTTGATATAGACAGATGAGCGACTGAGTTCTTGGCACTCCTCAACATTCCCTGGCTCAGCTCGGGTAAGCAGCATAAAATAGACAGCAGGCGGCGTTACGGCACACATTTGGAACTACGTTCATCGCGTTGAGTGAGTGAGTGAAGAGATTTTGGCAGCTCTTGACCTCGAGGTCTTGAGAGCCAATGAAGAGAGAATGGAGCAGCGCCGGAATGCAATGGCGGGGGAAACGGGAAATCCCCAAGAAAACCCGCTGACCGGCACGATTTTCACGTGACCCCACAGGGGATCGAACCAGTTTCGTCTTGGTGGGGGTAGAGTAGTCTACCCCACTACACCACCGTGGCCCCTTCACCACAGGGTGTTTAATAATACATAAGTCGCGCTTACTCCGCTAACTGCAGTCGCACACGCTAGGAAGAATGGCGGCACTAGCCACCGACATGTTGGAACGCCGTTCGCCAGTCAGCACCTGGTAACCCACTGGCCAGCCAACAGGGAACTTCTTACAACAAGCAGTGACCAATCAGTCTCATGGCCCGTTCCCATCGCCTCGCGCGGCCAATCGGCGAATGGCAAAGTCACACCATGAAGGCTCCAGCCATTGAACAATGAGAGTGACTGGGGTGTATACAGAACCTAATCAACTCGCGAACTTATAGGGGCTCTAGCTATAACGGTGGTGCAACGACAATGGCAGGAGATGCATACAGGGTTGCCGCAGACAGGCTGTAGGGCTGTACAACATGCACTTTTCAATGTAGTTTCGAATCATGTTGACCATATAACAGTATCGGTGCGATATATCACTCGCAGAGAGTATTGAAAATCGAAGGCGATGTATCTTAAATATCGCATACCGCTAAGTGCCCTTATACAGCGCAAGGCCTTAGCAAGGAAACACTATTTATTGAGGAATTCGTATGATTTCGGAAAACCTTGGGAAACAGAAATAAGAGGTGGCCGTACGGGAATCGAACCTGGGTCCCGCCGAATGCTAGTTGAGTGGTTTACTACTACGTTACCTAACTCGGTTTGTGATATATAGGCTGTTCCAAAATTTGTGGGAAGTAATCGTGGAGTGGATAGTACACCCCAGAACAACACAAAATTTCTTATGAATATTTGTCCTAATTCGATAATTTTAGAGTTACAGCCTTTCCAACATTGTACCACACGCATTGGTAATAGTCGATCTTTTACGAAGTGTGCCTGTTAATGTTATCGGCTGAAATGGTGTGAGTGTTATTACCTGCCTCGCACATGTGGATAGGCCGTGCAGGACCAATTGCCTGGCCTGCACGCTCCCCGGATCTCAATCCACTGGACCATTACCTGTGGTGGAATCTCAAGGCCATTTTTTATGCAACACCAGTTCCGGACATAGTAGTGTTTCCCCAGCGAGTGGAACAAGGTTGTCAGCAAATACTTGCAATTCCTGAAGTATTTGAACGGGTTAGACAAACAATGCCCCAGCATGTTCAGGCGTAAATTCAGGTAAAAGGTGGATATTTTGAGCACTTCTTGTAGAGTGACGTATCACTGCTGGTACACAAACATGGCTACAGCTACTCGAACTGAAATTTGTCAGGAAGACTTCAGTACAACATTGGAAGGTCTGTAACTCGGAAACTATCACTTACGGACATATTATGTTCACAGGGACATTGTGTTGTTTTGGGGTGTAGTATCCACTCCCCAATAACTTCCCACATATTTAGGAACATCTTGTATTGCTGTGCACTGTAGGACCACATAGGGGTTTGTGGCGCAGTGGTAACTCACTGCACTCGCATTTGGTAGAACCCGGGTTCGATTCCCGGTCCAGCTATCCTGATTTCGTTTTTCTATGATTTCCCGGAATCACTCCGGGCGAATGCTGGGATGGGTTCTTGACGAAGGCCATGACAGATTCTTTCCCCAGTCTCTCTTCCCTGAGCAACTTGCTCCGTCTCTAATGACTTCACTGTCGACGAGACGGTAAGCCCGCCTGCCTACCTACCTACCTACCTACCTACCTACCTACCTACCTACCTACCTACCTACCTACCTACCTACCTACCTACCTACCTACCTACCTACCTACCTACCTACCTACCTACCTACCTACACCTACCTACCTACCGGCATCGGCTCTCAGGACCTCAATGTCAAGGGGGTGACCAAAACTCAACAGTGCACAGTAATACAGGATGTTCCCAAATATGTGCGAAGTAATTGAGAAGTGGACAGTACACGCCAAAACAACACAAAATGTCCATTCGAACATGCGCCCTAAAGACGATTAGTTTCCGAATTACCGACCTTCCAATGTTTTACTGGATATATTCGTATGGGCTGTTCACGGTAAAGTGAGCAACTTTGAGGCCCTAGTTATTTTTTTCCTATCAGCCACTTTTTTTTATCCTATCACCAATTTTTAAAATAAATATTGCCATCTAAGACATAAACACAGTGTATATATTTCACCGGACTTGAAATTTAACCTCTAAGGCTACAATAAAGTATATTTATAGACTATTATTACAAATGACAGGGCTTCAAAAAGTGCTCACTTTACCGTGAATAGCCTATACCTACCTACCTACCATTTCGGAATTGCGATATTCACAGAAGGCGATCAATGTATCGGCATATCGCACAGCCCTAGCGGACAGTTGGTTGTCGCAAGGAGTTGCCGGGGTTGACGTGCTCGCGTGGTGACGCGGCGCGGGGCGGTCACGTGACGCAGAGGCACGCCACGTCGCCGAGTCTGCAGCGACCACGACGGCGCCCAGGGACGATGCGCCGCAGGGAAGCGCGGGAGCGATAAGGACTACACTGACACGCGCGCCTCGTGCCCCTTCGCTCTTACGCGCAAGGCGCTCAACTGGCGCGCAGTGTTCTCGTCGTGCTGCGTGTACCTATGGGACTTTAAGCGGTGACCCTATCATTTTATTGGTGGGAAGTCTGTAGCAAGGTTCAATAAAGGTCCCTACAGTAGTTTGCCATGTTTCCAACCAGTGTATAATGAGCTATAGCAATGTGATAAAGCCGTTGTTAGCTACGCCGGAGGGCTCGGGAATAGCATTTATAATGTACACGATGTTTTGAGAGTGTTATACGCACCTCGCCTGTACACCTGTGCACCTTTTCGTACATTGGTATCATAAGGACATGTTTAATAGTTTCGTAAAAAAAAAACTTGGATGTCAAACACACTGCAGCAGGTAGGCGGCGCCCTTAGGGAGATCAGTCCCCCGCCATCTTCGATTCAGCCATTTTTATTATAACTTACATTTAAATTTATTTAGCGAAATTTTTTGCACGACACAGCATAAATAATTTCTTTTCACGCTTTATCAAGTTGTTATTTTTCCACTGTCTTTATTAATTTTTAACTAGTAACAGCTGCGAAGAAATAAATTTATTTTTCCTTGTGGGCGACTACAGCAGTTGAACTAGACACTGCAGTCAAGCAATGCCAGCTTCATAAAATGTGCAAAGGATTGTTCTATAATACCCTTAAGGGGACTATGTAGCTGCGTGTTCAAGGTCAAGAAGTGAGGGAGCGATACGGGCGACAGTAACACGCACCTCTAGCGCCTCATCGCTCCTACGCGCAATGCGTGCAGTTTTTCCGTCGAAACGCTGTGCTGTGCAAATTAGATCTGTAACAGTGGGACTTTATTACACGCGACCCAAAGCCCACGGATTAAACTACGTGCGCACAATCGTACTTATCTTTTACCGCGTAACGAAACTGCACAGGAAAGCTTAAAAAATACGATATTTAACAATCTTCACGAATTTTTTCTCCTTGAATACGCTTAATATGATAAAAGTAAAAATATAGGGACATAGATAATTGTTTTTACCTTTTCCGGCAAAATCCGTATTTCGAGAACTTTTATTTACCGAGATACGCGGATTCGCCTAAACAACTATTTCACAGAAAATGTTTCCGTACATGGTCCTCTTAAAGACCATTTCACACGATCAAAAATTTATTGAATCGAATGTATTGAACTAAAAATCACTTAATTTGCCTTTCAATAAATTGTATTTAACATGCTTTCAAGTCTCCACATGAAAATGTATCACAAACTTTTAAACGAAACCAGTTAAAAAATACCAAAAGTACATTTTTAGAAGTATCTACAATTCATGCACGACACGAAAATTATCTGTTAAAACACAACAAATTTTCTTCATATTATTGTACATTTATTTTGTAACAACTTTAAATGTGTGCAGCACAACTCTGTTATTATGAGATTACCTCCATTAACATTGTCAGAAAATATAGAACATGTTCCAAACGAAAATCTTGCAGGAAAATGAGATATTCAAGAAATTGAAAGATAAAGTGGTCGCGATTATGACGTTCCTAAGAAGACATACAGCATTCATTGAATGGAATTCAATAAAAAGAAGGTAATTTGAAGAAGAAATTGATTGTGTCAAAGGACCTCAAGGGGCCTCTCTTATTGTCATATGTTGTCATTGTAAGCAATTGTGTCTCTTTAAATTTTTAAAAATCTGTGGAATATTTCTATATAAATCTTCCGCCAGGACAAAAATTAAACTCGATATTTTGTTGCCCATTTATAAATTTGGTTATTGAAACATTTATGTGGTCGTTGGAAAGTATCAAAGTCAGCTGTTTAATATATTTATTCTTTTGTGAAACGTTGTTTTAAACTCCATTCACGGTTACTTCCAACTTTCCTGAAGCCCTGCTAAAGTTCTACTTCCAGGATATTCCTCCACCTCATGCAAACAATGGTGAACCAAGTGTAGAAAAATTACACCAAAGGGACAACGCACCGTATTCGTGCGCACTCAGCTTAATAATATTCTGCATAAGAACTACTTGTTACGAGGCGTTACCAACACACCTATTTTCCCACTGTTTTTATTTATATTAATTATACCTACATGAAATATAATAATTTATAAATAAATAATAAAAAAAATTGTTTTATATTATAAAAGATAACGTAGTTTTATGTTAACACCAGTACGATAACGCTTGCGATACAAAACATATTTAAGAAACAAGCAAACACGTGATGCATGTGTTGATTTTTCAAAGGTTTGATTCAAAACATTTGAAGAAACCGCGAATGGACTATAGTGGCAAAGCTATATATTTTTTGAAAAGATTACTGCATTAAAACCCAATAGTAACAGCAGTTTGTTTGCTATTTTCCATCGCCGCGCCGTCGCGATGCTTGCTTACGGCCTACCTGGTACCATTACAAACTTTGTCTGTTTCTTCGGCAACCGTTCACCTGAAAGAGTTATACCAACGCAACGTTTGTTTGTACATTAATGCGCACATGATAAAGCGATAAAAACCCACGGGTTACACACATTTGTTGGATAGTAACATAGCATCCGCTATTTTCTCAAAGAACTGGGTTCATATTACCCAACCACCACCGTTAGCAGATTTCAGATCTCTAATTCAAGACAACAGTATTCACAGAATTTTTCTTGCATCTCAAATAGACTTTATTATTTTGAATTAAAACCATTTGAAATATCGATTTTCAACGGCGTCTTCCTCCCTCACGAATTACGGTAAGACATAGGCCGTATAGTGCTTTCTTTCTCTTTTTGCAAAGGGAATCGCCTTACTGCATTTGTACTTGCAATTCAAGATTAAACTGTTCCACCATGCCTGAAAGTGTTAAAACTGTAGATTTATAAATTTTTTGGGGGAACACTCGTTGATTTGGTTGTTTAAGGTGCTTTGCCACTGGAAAACACGGACATTTCTGTATTTGTAAACACAAGTAGTAATCTTTTAAGTGAACAGATACTGTGAATTTACAAAATATGACCTTTTGAATCCACAAAAGTCTATAATTCTACAAGAAAACGTCGGCACAAAAGCTTGTTTACTTCGCACATTCCAACTCACTATGGTCACTTCAGTTTGAATGCCAGCGAGCCAAGGATGACTTTTGAAAACCGTACGTCTGAAACCCGACTGTAGACAGTATATCGCCAGCAGTTTATGAGGGCGTAACTTTTAACGGTGGCGTTTTATTGGCTGCGGGGCGAGCGAGATAAGGCCGCAGCGGGTCAGTGGCACACAAATGAATGCCGGGACGTGTGGTTACGGGTTTCCGTATCGACGCAATCGCTTCCAACGTCTTTATAGGCGGCGTTGTGTTACAAGCGGACACTAAAACTCGCAGTAACTCTTGCATTATTCCTCCTACGCGAACTTTAGTTTCAGTTTCTCGAAATACATTCGTTTGTGGAAATCAAAGCTTCAACGTTGCTGTACGAACGTGTTGTTTGGCCAGTATGCGTGCAAACCAGTAGACATTCCTAATTACATGTTCTGTTAATTTTAATACTTTATTAAACTGTTCACATCGTTGTCGGGTGTGTTAATTTAACTATTGCGTTTTCTTATAAACAAAATTTGTTACAAAATTAAAAAGAAAGCTTTTGTTACGTTTTCATAACCATCGATTTATTTCTTTGTCAACTGAACATCCGTAATGTACTACATGCAACTGTAAAGACAATATATTGTATTCAAATAAATAAAAACATAATTTTAACTATTGCACATTAATTTTAATTTTTTAAAAAATTATAATAATCTAACGTCTGTACTAGGTATAAGCCTTGGTTGCCAGAAATTTCAGTGTAGTTTTGAGCCACGATTGAGTAGGAAATATTAAGGTGTAGCATAGACATGATAGAGAGAGAGAGAGAGAGAGAGAGAGAGAGAGAGAGAGAGATAGATAGATAGAGATAGAGAGAGAGAGAGATAGAGAGAGAATTTTCACGTGATAAATAATATAGTTTTTTAAAGCACATTGCACTGTAAAACTACAGACTTATTGAACAAGTACACCAGGTGGTTATATTTAAGGTAATAAAGGCCGTTACGATTATTATCTTGCCACGTTTCTATTTTTTCATGGAGGCGAGGTTGTTTCAGCCGAGAACATCATATTATACTCCACTTTTACTTCCTGGCAACCACCACCCACACTTTGGGGATAGAGCTTTTCGCCAAAATTATGTATTTTACCTACCTTCCCCTACACTATATTTTTGGATAAAGTACAAGGGATAGCATGGCTTGGCGTTCTTGCAGGATGCCAAATAAGTAAGTTTGGTTGATAAACGAAATGAGAATCTGTTACATTCTTTTTTGAAAAGTAATCATATGAAACGTAACAACTCAAGAAGTAGGGGTGGGTTAGGCCGAATCTGTGGCAACGGGATTAGGGATGGGATACAGGTTCCGTCCGCCATCTTGGTAGGAGCAGCCGGTGGCCATGTTGGTCGGTGCAGTCCGCCATATTTGTTGGCCTCACAGCCAGGGCTTGATGCCACGTCGGATGTTCGTCCCCGCATCATCCCTAGAAATTATTTAAATAAAATAATGATTTTAATAAAAATTATTTAAAAGGAATTTAATAAACATTTCTTAAAAACATCGATTTATAGTAAGTATGTGAATATCCTAGAAAAAAAACCTCCGTTTGCGTAGAAACCCCCACTCGCACCACCCCTGCTAGAGTGCTGATCGCCAGTGTACGTATTTATATACGAATTTCAAGATTTAATTTTCTATACGCGAAAACAATTATTAAAAAATCTAAAAAACTCGAGGAACATATAACATTAATCTAAAATTCACCCCACCACCTCCCAATAATAAAAAATCGCGAGAAAATAAAAAAATTATTCTTAAAAATTTTGGGAACATATGTTACCCCACCCCACAACACTAACCAACAACCGCCCTCCTAGCCATTGGCCTTCCGTAACAAATTATCGCTCCAAACATAAATCTCAATCGTATCTGATCAATGGCCATGAAATTACACCTTCAACACACACATTTTTTTCAGTATTAGACACTAGAATGTGTTTGTAACTCATGTTTCAACCACCAGAGATAATTTGCTGTCATCAATAGTGCTATCGACCTGCAACGAATGTTTTTAAGAAATGTTTTTTTAATTCGTTTTTTATAAAATAAATTTTTATTAAAATTATTATTTTATTTAAATAGTTTCTAGGGATGACGGGGGGACGAACATCCAACATGGCATCGAGCCCTCGCTGCGACGCCAACAAATATGGTGGACTGCACCGACCAACATGGTCGCCGGCAGCGCCTACCAAGTTGGCGGACGGATCCTGGATCCTATTCCGGATCCCGTTGCCACTGATTCGGCCTACCCCTACTACTAACTCCTATTTCGGAGGTGCGCCGTAATCAAATACGAAGTTTTGCATACCACATTGAGACGAAAGAAAGTACATCTATAATTATGCGAACTGCGGTTAACTGATCAATTTCGAAACCGTTGCTTAGGATCTAATTATCTGCCCGTTTTATATCCTTCCACGAAGTGTAAAATGAACATTGCCGTGGGTTTTATTACTTTGCCCGTGCGTAGATCGAGTGTATCTTTGAAATCGTCAGGAACCAAAATACGTTACAAGTACGCCAAATATTGCTCTTATGTGCAGCAGCGAAACGACGAGCCAGCAGAACGTCGAGTGGCGGCGAGCGTTAAGTCTGCGGCCTGCGTGTATCCGTACAGTGGAGAGTGGGACTGACGGGTAGAGGACTATTGTACTGGACGTGTGAGTGACAGGCATTTGCAATGATCACAATAGATAAATTGAATATGTGTAAATAATGAGTGTGAATTAAATTACTGTAACCAATATAGAGACGTTGATAAGGACTTTCATTAAAATTGAGAAGGACATTAAATATCGCGCTCACGGAAAATAACAAGAGTAATAGTGGAGATAGGAATTTAATGTTGTAAATTATATCTATGCGAATATTAATAGCACTCGGATACGCCCCTCTGGCGTCTTGTAACGGTATGTTTTGATTCTCGCCGACCTGGGACAACCAGGCAGGTTCTTGCAAANTATGTTTTGATTCTCGCCGACCTGGGACAACCAGGCAGGTTCTTGCAAAACGGAAAGCATGTGAGTGAGTGAAGAGATTTGGGCGGCTCTTAAAACCGAGGTCTTGAGAACCGATGAGTGTGGAGCAGTGCAGGAATGAAGAGACTGGGAGCGGTGGGGGGATCCCGAGAAAACCCACGGACCAGCGGCGTCGTCCGGCACGATTCCCCACTTGCGAAAATCCGGAGTGACCCGGCTGGGGATTGAACCCGGTTCGCCTTGGTGGGAGGCGAGCGGTCTAACCGCTCAGCCTCCGNCAGCCTTGGGCGGCGAAGCGGGCTCGGTCCCCATGTCGGCGGAAGTCAGTCATTGCGGCAGGTCAGTCACACATCCAAGGTCGCCGGCGACACGGTGGGGGTGCCCGCATGTCACGTCACCCCTCTGGTCAGCCCCCATCATTACCCGCCTGCACCCTCCACTTCCACATCACGCTTATCACAAGCCTGTCTTGCCTGCTGCCGCCGGTTCACGGATAATTGACAGCTTCTGAGAGCCACCCCCCTTCCCTCTAGATTAGTCTCTGATTCCAAGCCAGTGTTGCCAGCCATATGCAAGTTCACAGTTAATTGAGCACTTCACAAATGAACCTCTGCAAAATGTCAGTGACCCTGCGCGCGTATACTTAACAGGCACACTGACCGGCATGATCTAGTCTATTCGCGGTTCTTCACATTTTTCGAATCAAACTTTTGGGAAAACATTCCATTGTATTTATTACGTGTTTGGTTGTTTCCTGAATGTTTCACGTATCACAAGCGTTTTATACTCCTGTTAACATATAGTACCTTATTTGTGGTTAAAGTGAACTTTTTCTTATATTTTATCTATAAATTACAATATTTCTCTTACAACTAATATGAATAAAGACAGAGAGAAAATATGTGTGTGGGCAATACCAAGTAAGAAATAGTTCTTATGCAAAATATTATTACACTGAGTGCGCGCGAATGCGGTGCGTTGGCTCTCTGGGATCATTTTTAAATCTTTTTTTGCATGATGTGGAGGAATATCTTGGAAGTAGAACTTTAGCAGGGCTTCAGAAAAGTTGGTAGTAACCGTGAATGGAGTATACTAGTAAAGTTGGTAACCATGGAGGATAAGTAGTTCCACGTCCTGATGTTAAATTTAAAGTGCTTGGGAAAAATCTCTAAATAATTAAATTATTTTTATTGCTCTCTGTTTTTATAAGAATTAGCAAATTTGTAAATATTTACTTTTATAATAATTTCACAGTTTCACTTGACCGACGCATGAATAAAGTGATCAGGCCCATGGCAATATTAATTTAAAATTTGGCGGCGGAATACACAATGTGCCTACAAGTAGATCTTAAGCAGGGCTTTCAAAAGTTATCACTTTACCGAGAACAATCTATACACCAATTAACGCAGGAAGTAAAAACAATTTTTTTGCTATTGTCACCTCATTTCAAAGATTAATTTCCATAGTGTTCAATACCGCGAACTATATATATATCTGTGTGTGTGTGTGCTCTATCTCTCTGCTTGCTGTTCTTCTCCCAGTAAACTTTGACATTGCGAGCCAATTTAAATTAAAGACGGCATTTTCAAAGCACACCGAATTTATTATCCTTTTGGAGGGGGAGGGGGTCTTTCAAAATGTGCAAATCTACTCGTCAGTACTTGCACAATGTCAGTGAAGTCCTGGTGTGAATGGTCGCTACTGAGCTATATTTTAGTCGTGATCCAGGCACTGTGTACCATTCCTCTTCGTACGGTTGTGCATACGAAAGTCTAGCGCGACGTTCTAGTAAAAATATATCAAAACCCCCACGAGGTCACACAAGTAGCGGCGTTACAACTAGGTGGGGTATACATTGCTCCTCCTCAAATTTAGTAAAGAACGCCAGAATGAGATTGAATGAGCACCCAAGCTGAGGTTTTTCGTCGATATACGTTGATATACTATACACGATCTCTAACGAATTGTTGTGATTAGGGACAGGAAAATGTCGCGTTCTGAGCGACCTGTCGACTGGACTCCTCAATGGTGTGCATTTTCAAGTCTTAGCTTCATGTACATTGGCTGCTGTCCGAGAGTGTAGCCAGTTTCGCCTCAGGCCAGGTTGCACAGGATTAGGTCCTCGCCTCCTTGCAGGTCTGTTATTGGCTCAGAGTTCACTTACGCGTGTATAACAAACTGCTCCAGTAACAAACATTACACAAATGTACATGTGTTTGAAGTCTATAGCGTGTCCTTAAATGAATTCGCGAAATTTTCCGGTCCCCAGGTTACGATATATATCAGATACTTACTTACGTCTTCGCTTCTGGGATATAGTTTTTATTTTTTCTGTTTTTCATGCAGCAGCATGTAATTTAGATTCTGATCGCACCAAAATTAAATTTGTAAGAGAAGTAAAAATGTCTTAAGAGGGGCGCCTAAAGGCTTGCCCTCTGCGAAGCTAGAGATGTTCCCGCCACTCGTGTACAGCGGCATCACAGACGGTCCTCAGAAGTTTCCGCAGGCACTCGCAGTGGCTGAATTCCTCACAGATTCTATCTGCAACAGTGGAATATTGTTCCAAGTGATGGAAGCCAATAGACTGAACTGCAGATGATGCGGCTCTGTATTTTTCCCATCCGTCCCTAGCAAACATTTTTTTAACGCGACGGCGATGGAAAATAGCAAAAACAAGTTGCTCGTGTGTTCTGTTTCCTCAGAATTTTAAGTGGTGAAATTATAAAGTTTTAAGGCAGCGATCTGTTCAGGAAAAATACAGAATTGTCGCTGTAGTTTAAAACACTGTTTTACAGAGGAATAAACATCGTGAACAGAGGGATACCCACAGCGGCTTTCGATCACTTTGACACTTTTCAACGACCAGATTTATGAATTGACAAGAAAATGTCGATTTCATATGTGTTTTGTAAAAAGATTAGCATTAAAATATCCCGTAGTTTTTTTTTTTAAATTAAAGTAGACACAGCTGCTTAAAAAGAGAACCACATGAAAACTATGGAGGCTTTAATGGTAGAAACCTTTCCATTTCGCATTACGGCGCCAAGTTAGACTCCACGGCCCTCTACATACCCGAGCACAAGCCACTTTATTATTTCAAGTATAGTGAGTAGGCCTATCTAGTAATTCCAACATTTCTATCGTGTTTACAACTCCACCGAGGAAACAATCGCCACTGTTCCAGCTTACCACAGGCTCACGGGCGCTTACTTCAGACAGGAAATATACTTATAAAAACTTCAAAAAATATGAAGTAAGAAACTTAACCTCTTAAGAGCCCGCGTCACCCGCATATTGTAATTTTTTATTTATTTCTTTTCTGGTCGAAATTTAGGAGGATTTATTGAAAAACGCGACAACAAAAACTTAGCTAATTGCCTTACCCATACATGAGCTACTAGCGCATTACTACGGAACAATTAACTTAATTCAAAATTTCATATATTAATTAATTCATTCTCAACTTTTAGTGCCAACCAGGGAACACCTATTAACAATAAAGTACACACATTTGCACAATACTATGAGGTGTAATGCTTCTATAATGAAACATTTTCAGTAATGACACTGACTCTACTGTTATGACACCAAAACGAATAATTTCTGTATAAGAGATGTTACAGCCTCTTAACATATTATCCCGAGTAAACTCGTTCTAGTATGATGTGTTGCAGATTAGGTAAAGTTATGGTCAGCGCTTTGCAAGATCAGAAGCTAGCACCAATGAGGGAAGAGCCTTTCCCTGGGTAATGCTGCTCGTTGCTGCCGGGGACGTGGTGGTGCGGTGGTTGCATTACTCGCCTCCCATGAACCGGGTTCGATTACCGGCGGGTCCCGGATTTTCGCAACTGGGAATCGTGCCGGACGATGCCGCTGGTCGGCGGGTTTTCACGGGGATCTCCCGTTTTCCCCGCCCTTGCATTCCGGCGCTGTTCCATTCTAACCTAATTTCATCCTCATCGGCTCTCCAGACATCGTTGTTAAGAACCGCCCAAATATATCTCGCTATATCTCTCTCTCTTTTTTTTCATTCTCTCTCTCTCTCTCTTTTTTTCATTCTCTCTCTCTCTCTTTTTTTTCATTCTCTCTCTCTCTCTCTTTTTTCATTTTCTCTCTCTCTCTCTCTCTTTTTTCATTTTCTCTCTCTCTCTTTTTTCATTTTCTCTCTCTCTCTTTTTTCAATTCTCTCTCTCTATCTCTTTTTTTAATTCTCTCTCTCTCTCTTTTTTTAATTCTCTCTCTCTCTCTTTTTTTCATTCTCTCTCTCTCTCTTTTTTTCATTCTCTCTCTCTCTCTTTTTTTCATTCTCTCTCTCTCTCTTTTTTTCATTCTCTCTCTCTCTCTCTTTTTTATTCTCTCTCTCTCTCTTTTTTTCATTCTCTCTCTCTCTCTCTTTTTTTCATTCTCTCTCTCTCTCTCTTTTTTTCATTCTCTCTCTCTCTCTCTTTTTTTCATTCTCTCTCTCTCTCTCTTTTTTTCATTCTCTCTCTCTCTCTCTTTTTTTCATTCTCTCTCTCTCTCTCTTTTTTTCATTCTCTCTCTCTCTCTCTTTTTTTCATTCTCTCTCTCTCTCTCTTTTTTTCATTCTCTCTCTCTCTCTCTTTTTTTCATTCTCTCTCTCTCTCTTTTTTTTTTATTCTCTCTCTCTCTCTCTTTTTTTCATTCTCTCTCTCTCTCTCTTTTTTTCATTCTCTCTCTCTCTCTCTTTTTTTCATTCTCTCTCTCTCTCTTTTTTTTTCATTCTCTCTCTCTCTCTCTTTTTTTCATTCTCTCTCTCTCTCTCTTTTTTTCATTCTCTCTCTCTCTCTCTTTTTTTCATTCTCTCTCTCTCTCTCTTTTTTTCATTCTCTCTCTCTCTCTCTTTTTTTCATTCTCTCTCTCTCTCTCTTTTTTTCATTCTCTCTCTCTCTCTCTTTTTTTCATTCTCTCTCTCTCTCTCTTTTTTTCATTCTCTCTCTCTCTCTCTTTTTTTCATTCTCTCTCTCTCTCTCTTTTTTTCATTCTCTCTCTCTCTCTCTTTTTTTCATTCTCTCTCTCTCTCTCTTTTTTTCATTCTCTCTCTCTCTCTTTTTTTTTCATTCTCTCTCTCTCTCTCTTTTTTTCATTCTCTCTCTCTCTCTCTTTTTTTCATTCTCTCTCTCTCTCTTTTTTTCTTTCTCTCTCTCTCTCTTTTTTTCATTCTCTCTCTCTCTCTTTTTTTCTTTCTCTCTCTCTCTCTTTTTTTCATTCTCTCTCTCTCTCTTTTTTTCTTTCTCTCTCTCTCTCTTTTTTTCATTCTCTCTCTCTCTCTTTTTTTCTTTCTCTCTCTCTCTCTTTTTTTCATTCTCTCTCTCTCTCTTTTTTTCTTTCTCTCTCTCTCTCTTTTTTTCATTCTCTCTCTCTCTCTTTTTTTTTTTCTCTCTCTCTCTCTTTTTTTCATTCTCTCTCTCTCTCTTTTTTTTTTCTCTCTCTCTTTTTTCATTCTCTCTCTCTCTCTTTTTTCATTCTCTCTCTCTTTTTTCATTCTCTCTCTCTTTTTTTCATTCTCTCTCTTTTTTCATTCTCTCTCTCTCTTTTTTTTAATTCTCTCTCTCTCTTTTTTTTAATTCTCTCTCTCTCTTTTTTTCAGTCTCTCTATTTTTTTTCATTCTCTCTCTCTCTTATTTTTTCATTCTCTCTCTCTCTCTTATTTTTTCATTCTCTCTCTCTCTCATTTTTTCATTCTCTCTCTCTCTCTCTCTCTCTCTCTAACCTGGAGTCATGCCTCCGATAGGTGTTGGGGCTGGTGATAAGCTTTTCCGTCCACGTGATCTGAGCAGTAAGTTGTCGGACTTCCAGGAAATTGCACTTGTGTCGTCAGTCTCTGGTGTGTAAGCGGCCGAGTCAGCTGATGAGGTCTGATTGGGAAACGACCGTCAGCCTTGAAGTACAGACAATTCGCGGTAAACTGGACACTTTTGAAAGACACGTGCGTTGGTTTCTTTAGTCTGAACAGAGCGCATCTTGCCGCCACAGGTTACCCAAAAAAATATTTTTTTTTATGGGTACGAAATACTATAACTTTTAGACTTTACTTATAAGTAGGCCTACTCTTTCCTCGCGTAAAAAAAAATAGCTCGCATAGTTTCTGCATTGCGGCATATCAAAATTTCAGTTTTAGTTTTCGAGACGTAAAAATTGAAAGTAAAAATACTAGCATTTTCAGAAAATTTAACAAGGGTGACTGAAAGGTAATGTCTTAATTAATTTTAAGATATGCATATAAAATGTATTTTACAAAAAAAAAACTCAGCCTGCTACAAATCACAGAGAGGCAGAATTTTTCCTCATTTTAAGCCATTTTTAAAAATTGCTAAAATATTTCATAGCGTGATTTTAAATATTTCTTGAGACAACCCAAGGTATCTTATTTCAATGTGAATTATCTAATTTCGTTAAGATATCTTTTATTATTTGTACGTCCCAAAAAGACTATAATTGTGATGTTAACATGCTATTATAAAAAAAACACTGGCACGAACTAGGCGTTGTAGCAACTAACTCGGCTGCCTCTGAAAGTAGTCGCTAGACTTGTACTTACTGATGCGTGTAGTTTTGTAGGCCCCACGTAAGGCGCCAGAAGGTAGCGGCAGCTACGAGTTACGTATGCCTTACGTGTGAAGATGTAGGTAGTTAGTACATTGTAACGTGTAACACAGATGTAAACATGCGAGTGTGCTTGACAGAAAAACACTCACAAATAACACAATAAAAATTCAAATGCAAAACAACAACCAAAAAAAAAAAAACCACTAAGAAAATATCTACTGCTACTTGAAATGATTACTCAGCAGAGACGTTGCAAGAAAAATTGTGGAATTTAATTAGTTTTCTGTCAATCAGATGAAATATGACAGCAATAAAGTAATCAATTCGCAGACTATATTTTATGTGCGGCCTCAGTAACCCTGGGCTCTCTCGTGACTGAGGTGTTCCATTTTACTTTAGACTTGGCATTGAAAAAAATTTTAACTTCCAGGAAAATAAATTAATTGGTTTGCTTCTTAGCTCCAGACTAGCTCAGTGCTTTAAGAGTAATGCTCTGATTTCCAAGTTGCCCGTGGTTAAAATAATTTGGAGTCAGCTCAACTTGATAAAAAATAATTAATTTCGTCTCAGCTTCGTAATAAAATAGTTCTCAATCTTAACTGAATATAATTAAAAAAAAACGAGGAATTCTTTAAGTTGTAGGCGTTCTGTTGATCTCGTTGTCGGCAGTCGCATCGCCCTGGATGCGGCAGGACCTCTCATCATTACCCAGGCTCTCCGGCCTGTAGCGCCATTACAGCCCCAGCACACATTAGCACTCGCGGTAGTTCCAACTAAAATACCCTGAGAACATACGCAGGTGGCGACGTTCAGGGTTCAATTTCGTCTGTGCGTGTCTGAATGATAGGAAACTAACGATCGGAATAGCTCTAAAGTTAAAACATGTCTCCGCAGTTCGGTGTTAATTAGGTGAGAGATAATATTTTTATTGGCACTTACATGGAAATTTTTAATATTATAAAAGCCGTTCATGTGTTCAATTACTATGTACATATACGTATGCGGTCCACGATAAACTGAGAAGTTTTGAAAGCTCTGCTAAAAATCTACTTGTATGAACATTTGTCTTCTTCCACCATACAGGTAAAATTAACATTGGCATAGGTTTCATCACTTTATTCATACGCCGATCTAGTGAAACTGTCAAATTATTAGGAAAATAAGTGTTATTATTAATTTTCTTATTAGTACACTTACGTGCATTAAAAATCAAGAAAGCTAAACAAATAACTTCAGTTTTCACAAATGTTTATCTAACACTTCAACGTTAAGACATAGAACTAATTCCCCTCCGATGTTACCAACTTTACTGGGAACAGTTCGTTAATATATATGCAGTTGGGGACAGTGACAATCTTTAAGTTTGATTTTAAAACTGCTTAGATAACCGCGAACAGCCTTCATATATGTTCATACACTAAGACCTACACATATACACACGAGGCATTTCCATATCCCAGATACAACATATTTGGTACCACTTGCATTGTGATTTGTAAAAAACGAGCCATTCTTACTCCAATGTGAACAAAACTACGATTTTATAAAAAATTTTGACTTAAAGTTAACGGAAAATTAACATAACGAACTCTATGTCAACTTCATTTTGAATCGTTTTTCAAGGTCGTATTATTTCGGATACATTAATTAACAAGTTAATTAAAATTAATGACGTGTTACTTCCCCCGTTTTTCAATAGCTTCTAATATTCTTTTCTTGCACAGTAAAGTGTCTTTGCTTTGGAAACTAGCTGCCAAAGATTCTCTTGTAGATATCTGCAGCTGAAATGTTATGTACTAACGGCACATTATTTTAGAAAATAATGCAAAATTGTTTATGTAGCTCAATGTTTACAATAAACGCGACGTCTAGACTAATTCATTTGTAGGGTTTAAAAAAAATGTGTGACAGCCAGTTTACAAAGAATTCCTCGTACAAAATACAAATGAAAATTTTTCAGCGTGGCTTATGGTCACCTTGCGTGGATATTTTTTAAATACCAAANTCCTCCGCGGAGCTAGACAGCCTTGAGTCACGGCGTCTACAGCTGTTAAACCGCCTGCCATTCCGGCGACTCCAACAACAGCACCTGTCGCAACTAGAGCTGGGTTTACGATTGAAAAAAATATATACGCGTTAAGAATTATGCAGTGAGCGCTGATCTGACCTACGGAAACCCGTATTCTGTATTTGCAGTTTCCAATTAATCTTTTGATTCTAAATTCCAGCCAATGGAAGCGGGCGACAAGACTGTCATGTTTACTTATGTTCCTAATAATCTAACATCGTATATCACAACCATATTTAAGCAGACNGGGCGACAAGACTGTCATGTTTACTTATGTTCCTAATAATCTAACATCGTATATCACAACCATATTTAAGCAGACCATACTTCAAAGCGACATTTTCTATCAGAGAAGTTCATTTTTTGTGAACAAATATACCTAATTGTAAAAAATATGTACACACGCGCCTTTTTAATATTTTTTATACTTACACTGAAGAGCCAAAAAAACTGGTACACCTGCATAATATCGCGTAGGGCCCCCCGAGCACGCAGAAGCGCCGCAAGACGACGTGGCATGGACTCAACTAATGTCTGAAGGTATGCAGGAGGCAATTCACATCATTAATCCTGCAGCGCAGTCCACAAATCCAATCTGCGCCAATTTGAGAAAGGGTTGCACGTCTGTCACGTTTAATGATTCTCGTCAGTCGTCGTTTGTCCCGTTCATTCACGATCTTATTTCGGCCGCAGCGATGTCGAAGATGTGATGTTCTACCGGATTCCCGATATTCACGGTACACTCGTGAAATGGTCGTANGGCCGCAGCGATGTCGAAGATGTGATGTTCTACCGGATTCCCGATATTCACGGTACACTCGTGAAATGGTCGTACGTGAACATCCAATTTTATCGCTACCTCGGAGATGCTATGTCCCATCTCTCGTGCGCCGACTATAACACCACGTTCAAACTCACTTTAATCTTGATAACCTGCCATTGTAGCAGCAGTAACCGATCTAGCTGCCGACCGCATCGCGTTACTCTGATTGGTTCCATACCTCTGTTATTTGCATTTGCACGCCTATGCCAGTTTTTTTTTGCTCTTCAGTGTACATTACTGTAAATCAGTGGCGTGTGGTGAAGTGTTGCAAGGCAAGCTGGTGCTTGCTCACTTCTGTACATTCTCGGTGCACGCAGCAGGAGCCAGTAACCACCGTGCAGCAGAATGCATTCCGACCACTCACAAGAGAGCAGCAAGGGACCCATCACACGCGTCCTGTGGCCTCACCTGCCGAGCTACGTCTTAGTGGGGGAAGTGTAAATTAGCAAGCAACAGGGTACAGCACACAGCTAACGCCAGCTTACCTTGAAACAGTTCACCACACGCCACTGCTATAAATAGCAATTTCCCGCCAACAACACCGACTGCTCTGTTCTGATTGATCACCGCCTCACAAGTTTCACTTAAGATATAAAAATATAATTATTTCTTTTAACGCTTAAGGAAATCCCAACAACTCGCATGACCTGATAAGTTCCATTGGAAACCGGTACTTAAGATAACAAACACACTTTCAGTTCTTCTGCACACGAAATAACGCGTAATTTAACGTGTAATTTTTCTATTGTAAACCCAGCTTAACTCGCATCCCACGACGTGTGATGACGCGATACCAAGCCACGCAACCAACCTTTGAAAAAAAAATCTTTATGTACTTTTGAATACCTTTCGTGTATCTTTGAAAAAAAAAACTTCCCAGGCATGACGTGCTTGGTTGTTTCTTAGATGTGTCATGCGTCACAAGGATTTTTAACTTCTGTTAACAAACACGTTTTTANGATGCGTCACAAGGATTTTTAACTTCTGTTAACAAACACGTTTTTATGTTTAATTAAAATTAACTTTTACTTCTATTTTATCTATATGTTCTAGTATTTCATTCATAATGAACATGACTAAAAACAGAGAGAATACAGGCTTGCTGGTAATGCCTAGTAAGAAATAGTTTGCGCACGATTGCGATGCGATGTCCCTTTGGTGTGATTTTCTAGACTATGTTAAGCTTTGTTTGCACGAGGCGGAGGAATATCCTGAAAGNTTTGAATGCCTTTCGTGTATCTTTGAAAAAAAAAACTTCCCAGGCATGACGTGCTTGGTTGTTTCTTAGATGTGTCGCGTCACAAGGATTTTTAACTTCTGTTAACAAACACGTTTTTATGTTTAATTAAAATTAACTTTTACTTCTATTTTATCTATATGTTCTAGTATTTCATTCATAATGAACATGACTAAAAACAGAGAGAATATAGGCTTGCTGGTAATGCCTAGTAAGAAATAGTTTTTATGCAAAATATTATTAAACTGAATGCGCACGATTGCGGTGCGATGTCCCTTTGGTGTGATTTTCTAGACTATGTTAAGCTTTGTTTGCACGAGGCGGAGGAATATCCTGAAAGTAGAACTTCAGCAGGGCTTCATCAAAGTTGGAAGTAATCATGAATAGACTATGGGCATCGAAGTTTTAAGTATGGCTATGGCTTGAACTCATAGTTAAGGTTTATTTCGCCGTAACCATTCGCTGTGCACTATTTATTTACTTTTTTTAATTCAGAAAACATGACAAGGGGTGACTATTTTAGTGTGTATTTAACTAGACTTAACCAATAGAGGAGGTCGTTAAACGAGTAACTAAAATAGAAATTGTTCGAAAGGCACTGTAACAAACTTGGTGATAATGACGGTTGCGCACTTATGAATACAAAATTCTGTCACATGACTTTTATTATTTATTATATAGGCATATTTTTANTTGTTCGAAAGGCACTGTAACAAACTTGGTGATAATGACGGTTGCGCACTTATGAATACAAAATTCTGTCACATGACATTTTATTATTTATTATATAGGCATATTTTTTAAAATTAACTAATTTTGATCCAAGTTTTACGTGGTGTTTGATTATGCTGGATAAATGCGAGTGTATAGTTTCCAATTTCACAACTCCATTTCTACGTTCGCTAGTACCAAACCTCCGAGTAAGACTGGACCATAAATTAAATGGTGGGAGGTATTTTTACTGAATTTTTGTAATATTAGCGTGGTGCAGTTTTTGTCAGTAAAATGTTTTGTGTTTATTTTTATTTACTGTTTTGTTGTTTGATATAATCAATAAAATTTATCTTTAAAGAATACACCCACTCCTAAATCAGATGGGTTGAAACTTCAAGGTAATTTATAATATATTATTTTGTAGAAATATTCTCCACATCCTATTTGCCTGAGTTACTTTCCAAAATACATTGATACCAGTTCGAAGAAGTACAAGAATTTCAATTTTAGAATTATGTAGAAAAGGTTTTTGTAGGATTGAGCTTTCCTGAATACAAACGCATGTTTAGCGCTCATTTTTTATGTATCGTGCACTTCTAATATTTGGTAGTGTTTCCGTCATGAAATATACCATAAAAAACTGACTGGCAGGGTTTCTGTCCACGGATTAACTAACTGTAGTATTTGAAAACAACGTAAGAATAATTTAAGTACGTTTTGTTTCGAAAAAAATTATTGGACAAAAGAACAACATAAGGTAGTGTAGTTGTTATGTGGGATTCATTTTAAGTAGCTGTGTATATTCTGATTTATAAAAATATTATGGAATATTTTAATGTACATCTTTTTTAAGGACAGAAACGAAAGTCGACATATTGTTATTGAAATATAAACGTGTTCGTTGAAACGTGTCAAAGTCAGCAAAAATGTCTGTTCAGCAGTCCTCTGTTCACGGTATTTATTCTTCTGTAAAACAGTATTTTTAACTATAGTGACAATGCTGTATCTTTGCTCAACGGACTGCTGCATTAAAACCCTACAGTCAACGCTTAAAATTTTGAGTAAACATAACACGCTCTAAGCTTTTTTTATGTTAGTTTCCATCGCCGTCGCAATGTTTCGTTGTAGCAGGACGTGACCTTGAGACGTTAAAAATATTTTACTAGGGAAGCCCCTTAACTTCTATATGCTGTTTACGGTAAAGTGAGCACTTTTCAGGTCCTCGTTACTTTTTACTTTCAGGCATTTTTTTAATCCTTAAACCTTATTTTTAAATGAATATTGCCATGTATATAATAAACACAGTGTGTATATTCCATCGCTCTCGGAAGTTTAAGTCTAAGGCTAAAATAAAATATATTTACTGACCATTATTCCAAATGAGGTGTCTTTCAAAAGTTCACACTTTACTGTGAATAGCCTATAGTCGACAGCGAGGTCATCGGAGTTGGAACAAATCGCTTGAACAAGAACGGGGAAAGTTTTAATGAACACTTCCAGTACTTGTTGGAGTAATTTAGGAAAACCGTTCTCCATCCTATTAACCGAGATCTTTTTCGTGAAACCAACTTTCGTTGTTCAATCTAGAATGTTCGTCTAGAGCAGCGTTCCACATTCAGAGGCCTGTCCACACCCGAGGCTCCATCAACATTTACTGGCCCTCCTTTCAGTTGTGCACTCATTAAATAACGAAAAAGTTCATCTGCGACAACTAATCGGATACGTAATTAAAATTATCAAGAAAAAGTTGAAATAGTTACATTACTGAAGCCATATATCCTGTTCTTTTTCTACATCTGTATTTCTCAGTATAGCTTTTGGTTTTACTTTTTGTATAATATTTATTCTCAGACCAGTTCTTTAATTTTATGTGTTTAACAATTTGTAAAACATCCATTTACGTTTCTTGACCCTAGGACATTTTTTTTTTNAGTTCTTTAATTTTATGTGTTTAACAATTTGTAAAACATCCATTTACGTTTCTTGACCCTAGGACATTTTTTTTTTTTTAAATTTTATTACAAAACCCAAGGAACGAAATTACGAACACTTTTATAAAATTCTGAAAAGTGAATTTCAAAGCGTTAATATCATTCTTTATTTATTTCGTGACTTAATTTTTTTTTAAAGTTTTATTGTGTGAACATTAAACTGAAATGATAAATCTACTCGAGTGTGCATTTTTTCAAATATTACACCCTAAAGATGAAGGAATATTGAGTAAAAATCAAGCGGGCACGATAGGTTTGTGCAGGNAGTTCTTTAATTTTATGTGTTTAACAATTTGTAAAACATCCATTTACGTTTCTTGACCCTAGGACATTTTTTTTTTAAATTTTAATACAAAACCCAAGGAACGAAATTACGAACACTTTTATAAAATTCTGAAAAGTGAATTTCAAAGCGTTAATATCATTCTTTATTTATTTCGTGACTTAATTTTTTTTTAAAGTTTTATTGTGTGAACATTAAACTGAAATGATAAATCTACTCGAGTGTGCTTTTTTTCAAATATTACACCCTAAAGATGAAGGAATATTGAGTAAAAATCAAGCGGGCACGATAGGTTTGTGCAGGCTCGTATCTCAACTGCGATAGTAAAAGCATCGTATCACGAGCGATGTACCGCAAAGCCTTACGTGGCGCGGAGGCACAACCAGTGATGGGTCGAATGTCAACCACGGCGTTAATTTATGAGTATAGTCTATTCGCGGTTTCTTCACACTTTTTGTATCAAAACTTTGAAAAATCACCACATGTATCACGCGTTTAGTTATTTCCTAAATATGCCCTGCATCACAAGCGTTTCATACCTCTGTTAACAAAAAGGTATATCATTTTTCATTAAATTAAAACTTTGTGTATATTTTATTTATAATTTATAGCATTACATTTACAATAAATATGAATAAAAACGGTTATAAAATCTGTGTGTTGGTAGCGCTTAGTAAGAAATAGTTCTTATGNACATGTATCACGCGTTTAGTTATTTCCTAAATATGCCCTGCATCACAAGCGTTTCATACCTCTGTTAACAAAAAGGCATATCATTTTTCATTAAATTAAAACTTTGTGTATATTTTATTTATAATTTATAGCATTAAATTTACAATAAATATGAATAAAAACGGTTATAAAATCTGTGTGTTGGTAGCGCTTAGTAAGAAATAGTTCTTATGNAATTTACAATAAATATGAATAAAAACGGTTATAAAATCTGTGTGTTGGTAGCGCTTAGTAAGAAATAGTTCTTATGCAAAATATTATTACTACTGAGTGCGCACGAATTCGGTGCGTTGTCCTTTGGTGTAATTTTCTAGACTTAGTTAAGCTCAGTTTACACGACGCGGAGGAATATCCTGGAAGTAGAACTTCAGCAGGGTTTCAGAAAAGTGCGAAGTAACCGTGAATGGATTATATAGTCTATTCACAGTTATTTCCAACTTTTCTGAAGCCCTGCTGAAGTTCTACTTTCAGACTGTTCCTCCGCCTCATGCAAACAAAGCTTAACTAGAAAATTACACCAAAGCGGGGTCGCGATGGCTGAGTGGCTAGGCTGCTCGCCTGCCACCAAGGCGAACCGGTTTCAATCTCCGGCCGGGACACTCCATATTGTCGCAAGTGGTAATCGTGCCGGACGATTCCGCTGGTGGACGGGCTTACTCGGGGATCTCCCGATTCCCCCTGCCCTTGCATTTCGGCGCTGCTCCATCCTCACTTCATTTAACCCTCATCGGCGCTCAAGACCACATTCCGGCTATAATGTGGATGGTCTTAACTAAAACTTCAAAATACCATCGGAACTATTTTCTACCATAATCGTAATGTGAGTTGGCTAGCTGACCAATGGCTTTGAGTTGGTCACTGGCAATGTTTATCTCTGCTGCCACCTTGGAATGGATGAAGTTTAAAGCTGTTGCCTGGTTNCTTTGAGTTGGTCACTGGCAATGTTTATCTCTGCTGCCACCTTGGAATGGATGAAGTTTAAAGCTGTTGCCTGGTTAAGAATTTGGTATAGGGAAATACATTGTTAATGAAATTAGGTTTTTTTTTTTTTTGGCGTTCCTGTTAAAGATAGATATATATCAGCAGAAACTTTGAGCAGAAAAATACGTGCTTATTTGCTTTTGAAGCCCTTTTAAAATTAATGTATAGCCTGTTTCCTGGAAAAATCAGAAAACTGAATAATTAAATTAAAAGATTACTGAAAAACAAGTTGTTATGTTTGCCTCGATGCGGAAATTGAGAGTATCATTTCTCACAAGGTTTTTATTTCACGATTATTTCTTCAAAATTGGCTTTAAAAACGTTGAATTTCATTAACATGTATTTCCCTATACTAAATTCCCAACCAGGCAACGGCCTTAAGTACTCTGGCTGGCGACGTCGGTGGCATAGCGTTGCGACGCGAATTGCCGAACGAGCTAGAAACCGCCGCTTCCTCTGCGTGTTTGTGCGTACTGAGATAAAGCGAAGGTCCCGCATTCCCGCCTGGATGCTCTTGCGGTCCCGCGTTCGCGCCCAAACGGCGCGAGGGCTGTCCGAGCCGGAAGTGGCCCCGCGAGTGGATGTCCGGCCCCGTCGAGGGCAACCGGAAACTGATACGTGCTTCCCGTCTGCCCGATACTAGCCCAAACTGTTCCCTTCACACAGACTACTTTAGCTCCGTATCAGTCGGGAGCCTTGGCGATGCTCCTGTTAAGGCGACTCCATAGAAAAGGCTGTTCATCGTGAACTGAGCTATTTTGAAAGCCCTGCTCAAGATCTTTTTCCATGAAAATTGTGTATCCTTCCGCCTTATGTAAAATTAACATTGTCATCGACCCATGCACTTTATTCATGCATCATCCAAGTGAAATCGTGTTTTTTTTTTTTAATAGTGATGTGAATGTTTAAGAAAAAAGCAAATTCGCGCAAGAAACACTGACTTTAGTAGCAACAAATTTAAACATTTACAATCGCAGTACAACGTTTTTATTAATTTGCTGCCATTTTAAGAGCGTTGGTCACGAATAAATGCGTTATTTTTTATTTGTACCACGCGTTGTTTAACTTGTGGACGTTATCTGTGGCTACTTTTTCCTAAGGTGATTTATTTTAGATCGCAATTGTTTTTGTAAAATGACATGTCAAAGTCAACATTTTACTGTGTTTGTAATGTAAAAATACAATAAACCAAACTATTCGCGGAACATTTAACAAAGGAAACTGAAATGCCTTGTCTTAATTCACTTTAATGCAGACTTAGCAAGAGCTTATTTATAAAAAAAATTTCTTATTTCAGACATTAAAAAAAATTAAAGTATAATTTACTTATACGATTTTATAGACGTCTTGAAATAGCTATTGGCATCTTCTTTCAGTGTGAATTATCTTATTTCTGTAAGTAAGTTTTCACTTTGTGTACATTTATAGAAGAGTAAAACTGTGATTTTGATATGTATTTATGCGAAAACTGTGCATTAATTTTTTTTTAGAGGAAACATTAATCACTGATAATGTCTAAAAGTTGAACAGTATGTGGTATAGATTTAAGTAAAAAATGTTTTCGTGGCCATCGCTCTTAAGGGGACTCCTTAGTTAAGAGTGTTCACGGTAAACTGAGCGTTTTTGATATCCCTGCTCAAGATGATCTTGCATGCACACTGTGTATTCTTCCAGCTTGTGTACAATTATTAGCACTGTCTAGGAAAATTGTACAATTATTAGTAAAATAAAAAAATTGCAAACATGCTTATTTTTACACTTATACAAATAAAAAGAAAACGGAAAGAAAAATAATTAATTTCAGTATTCACAAATGTTTGCCTAACACTTTTATTTCAACGTTAAGACATGGAACTTCTTTCCCTCCGTCGTTGCCAACTTTACTGGGCGCCAGCAAGTCAGAGTGCCCGTTAAAATGCATGCAGGTAGGGAAAGTGGCGTTTTTCAAAGGTTGACCTCGAAAGTGCTCAAATAACCGTGAACAGCCTATGAAATATTTTATGTAAAATCAGTTGGCGCGTATACGCGCATTTCAGTAAAAAAAAGTTCTAAGAATTTAATTGAAAAAATAAAAAATAAATATTATCTATGGCAGCCAATTTTTGCTTTTATCCTATTAAATATATTCAAAGAAAAAAAACTACTGAAAATAGTTAAAAGCATTATTTTTAGGGAGAAGAAAAAAGTACAACGTGGCGTCTGTAGTTTAATCCATTTGGTCTAATTGTGTGTAATAACGTCATACTGTTACATATCTACACTCATTTACAAAAAAAAAATTGATCACCAGAAACGAATCGCGCGAGTACAACGAAGGTTGCCACACAGTATCGTCATAGCCCGACGTGTGTCCCATTTTAGTTTAATGCGGTTTGCTTGCGCGGATGTGCCACTAGGGGGAGTACATGTCCCTCTGCCATCCATAGATGCAATATACCGAATAAGACCCTAGTAGCATGTCAGCCACAGAGCCAAGTTCAGTGAACAAGTAGTATGCCCCGACGGCGCATTCGACAAGAACTGCCCAGTTGGATGAGTTTGAGAGAGTCCACGTCGTCGGCCTCCGAGAGGCAGGTTGGACGTTTCGGCGCAATGCTTGCAGCTTGCTGCATACACTGTGAGTCGATAATGTACGCAATGGGAACAGGAGGGTACACACACCCGTCGAGAAGGCTCGGGTCGACCCCAGCGAACCACCAGCAGGGAGGATCGTTTCATCACGCGACAGGCAGTAAGCACTCCACGTGCGTCACTGCGCACCATCCAGGGACATATCACGGCAGCTGGGGACCCGCCTGTGTCCACCAGTACCACATCCAGGCGGCTATCAGAGCGGGATCTGTCGTCACGGCGTCCCTTANCCACATCCAGGCGGCTATCAGAGCGGGATCTGTCGTCACGGCGTCCCTTACGACGTCTACCATCGTCAAGCACTTGTGACCTTCTGGCGGGAACGGGCAGTGTGGCAGCTTGCGGATTGGCGACAAATCACGGTTCTCTTCGGATGCAGACGTCCGCTATGTTCGAGTCTGTAGACGCCCCGGCCAGCGCTATGATCTGCNCCTTCCTGGTGCAGCTGGACAACCCCATTTTCCAGCAGGATAATGCCCGGACTCACACAGAACGCGGGTATCTCTGGCTTGCCTTCGGGAAGTCAAAGTTTGGGACCAGATTGAAGGGCAACTGTAAACCAAGTTATAACAGTTCTAATGATCTGAAGCACTATTTACTATGACAAAGCACAGTTATTCCTTCCACATTACGTTAATTATGCATTTCCATGTGTATTTCATAATTTATAGGTTATGCAGTTTTTAGATAAAAGCAAATATCGTGGCGATTTGGTAGTTTCGTGTTTTCGTAAATTTTAGCTGTATACAAATAATTAAATGCGAAATTACAAAATACTTAAAAATTTTGTAAAGAAAAATCGAGTAACGTGACTATTTTGCTGACAAAATCTTCCAGTACGAACACGGCCACAGCATAGAGTACTTAATAATACAGAGGCGAAACAGCCGCTTAGTTCGTAAACTCCAGCCGCACACGCCAGCAAAGTGGCGCCACTGGCCAGAAACATATCAAAACGCCTTTCACCAATCAGCTCCTGGTAACTTACTTGCCAACCAGTAGGGAACTTCGCGCAGCACTCAGTAGCCAGTTAGGTACAAGGCTCATTCCCAGACCTTCCCACAACCAATCAGAAAATAGGTAAGCTCGCATCAAAGAAACCACCATTCCAATTTCGTCTCTGTGTTTTTTTATCTACTCCGAGACCTCAGACTGTGCAAGCTATAGGCTACCCATGGTAAAGTGAGCACTTTTCAAGGGTCTCCCAGCAGGCAGAATAACTAAGAGACCCGGAAATTTCGCGAGTTAGTTATTAGGGTAGTTAATAAAAAAAAAAACAATTAAGTGTTAAGTGTTTTCCGGGGGTAGGTCTGGACTGTGTTGCGTCTCAGGGCTATGCGCCTACATGGCAGGGAATTTAGGAAAGGAGGCGTGCATCTTGGCAAAGAGGGATAAAGCAGCCATGGCCAGGTTTGTGGCCATGGCTGCATCCGTGAGTGTGGAATAGCTGAGCTATTTCTAAGAAGGGAGATGGGGGAAAAAACCTGCATAGACACAGTAAAAACCCTCTCGACAGGAAATAAGTTCTAAACTCGTTCATGTATTAAAAAATGCTAAAGGAGGCAGCAGGTGTGGATTCCATGGCAAGTTAAACTTNGTCTCCCAGCAGGCAGAATAACTAAGAGACCCGGAAATTTCGCGAGTTAGTTATTAGGGTAGTTAATAAAAAAAAACAATTAAGTGTTAAGTGTTTTCCGGGGGTAGGTCTGGACTGTGTTGCGTCTCAGGGCTATGCGCCTACATGGCAGGGAATTTAGGAAAGGAGGCGTGCATCTTGGCAGAGAGGGATAAAGCAGCCATGGCCAGGTTTGTGGCCATGGCTGCATCCGTGAGTGTGGAATAGCTGAGCTATTTCTAAGAAGGGAGATGGGGGAAAAAACCTGCATAGACACAGTAAAAACCCTCTCGACAGGAAAGAAGTTCTAAACTCGTTCATGTATTAAAAAATGCTAAAGGAGGCAGCAGGTGTGGATTCCATGGCAAGTTAAACTTTATCCGCCTGTACCATGAAGTTTCGCTTCTATTGAACCACAGGTTGTTGGACACGCCCCGGGCTACTTCCGACCAATAACGAACCCGTAGGGAAAACTAGGACCGAATCCCGTGCCACCTGGTCAGTGGTCAAACTGCAGCAACAGCCAATGAACAACCAACTGAGGCTCTAGTACACTAAGTATTGTGGAGTCGTTGCCGAATTAGTCCGCGAAATTTCCGGGTAACTAATAATAACAATATATATATATATATATATATATTATTATGGCCTCAGCCATTAACTTTCGAGAGCTATGATATATATATACACTGTTTAATAGTAGCATAGCAAGTTTTATATTAACAATTGGCGCAAGGATACAAATTAGTAGGATCGAACTTCCAAGCAAGGCCTTAAAAATGGCTCACTTTACCGTGGACAGCTTGTAGTAAGCGATATGATTGCGAAGCGTATGCGGTGTTTGTAAGACAGAGAAGGAGAACAGGCAACACTGTGCGTCACCGCCGTTAACCAACACCGCTGTATTGACAGTTTATAAGAAACTGGCATGTTACCTTAGAACAGGCTCGAGGTTTGTTACCATCGCTGACTCATTCCCACGCGACAGCTGTCACGCGCGGAAATACGAGCTGCCATATCACTGAGAAAAAAAGTTTTGTCGAGCCAGACAAAATTTGTTTGGCGCGACCAAATTAATCGTTTGTATAAAGGCAATGAAATATTTGTGTGTTGTGAAAAATCATTTCGTTGTTCTTACTCGGTTGTCCGAAACTAAGATTTGATTGGTGCAAATAAAGATTTGCTTGGCTCTTTGTACCTACATTAAGCAGTTTCGGTTAATATAAAACAAATTGAAAGCCCGACCGCGCTTCGTACCTACGACCTACCAACCTCAGTTAAAGTGACTGCAGATAAATTAGATTGTTTTTAAATACATGCATTTCAAATACTTAAAAATGTGCGCAAATAAAGATTTCAAGTTTTACAGCTTTGCTTTTTATTTTCATTTTGTACTTGTTTTATTAGGATGTTTATATTGTTATTAAACATCAGTAAATTCACCAACAAACACCGTTACTAACATAATTGTCACAAAAAAATGCGAACAAACTTTCGAGCTGTATTTTCCAAAGAAAGCAATCAAATTAGTGGCCAAACAAATACAGTTGAAAAGGTATTGTTGACTCTAATTTATTTTGGTCCAATACAGAGGTTCTTTTATTCAAGCATGTATTTTATTAGATGAAAAAAAATTAATTTGGTTAATTTTTTTAGTTTTGTTTAGTCAAAAAAATATTCTTTTGGGGCAACTAAATATATTTTTGGCCCTATACAAACAAATATTTTGTTGGCTGGAACAAGTCCTTCTCTCAGTGTAGTGTGGCCTGGGCGTTACATTTCATAACTTACTGTACTGTTTTCCAGAATGAAAATCTTAGCTTTGTGTGCCTATACGATGTGTTTTGTGCACGCAATTTTACGCCATGTATATTGTTCATATTCGTGCGCGGAACACCTCTCTTTAGTTTGAGTTTTGTTGTAAAGGAATGGATTAGACTAAATATACTCTACCCCTCCCGTCCCTTTTCTCCTAAATTCATGCCTTTTCTCAAAACGTTGTATGGACATTTATTTTTTATTTAATTCAGATAGAGCAGTCCTAGGGGTAATTTAAAGTATTTCGAAAACATTCTGTATACCTAAAGTCCGGTAAACACTGCACATAATTTCTGCTTAATTCTGTTCTCAAACGTACACACGTTTTACTGCTACCGTTCGTACAGCAATATGTCGCAAAGCAATATGTCAGCGCCTTGAACCCTACTTGCCAGGCGGCAGCCCAGCCAATAGGGGATCTTCAGCAGCACGCGGTAGCCAATCAGACAGAAGACCCGTTCCAGAGCCTCGCGCACCCAGTCAGTTAACGGGTGCGCACATGTGAAAGGAACTTACTCGCCTTGGTATTTATGTATACCGACATATTCTGCGACACCAGTTCAGTGCTTTGCGCGTAAGAGCGATGGGGAACTCGACGCGCTTGGCAGTGTCGACCTTGTCGCTCCTCTTACTTCTGGGACACTGACGTCGAAAACACATCCAGTTAGGCTGCCACCTTAATGAGATGGCGACGAAGATCTGGCCTAGCGTGCGCAATGCCCGTATATCAACTTCACTGAACCACTCTGGGTTGCATTCGATTGTCGACTGCGAGTTACGGCAGCGCTCGACATCAGCGGCTGACCTAACTTCTGCTCTTGCGGAACAATGGAAGACAATTCCAGCATTTGAGTTCCGGTATGTAATGGGAATACTTCCTACCAGATTGAAGGCTATGATAGCCAAGTTGGAACAGATTTCCTTTGGGAGACTGCGGGCGACTAAGCGTCCAGGTGTGTTCGGCTTTTGTTCATCCAGTGAAAATAATCTCTTCCTGATATTTAGTATTATGGCCCCAGAAACACAAGGAATTGTGTGCATAAAAATACAGCTTTTACATGACCTGAAAAAAAAAATTGCACTGTCGCAGTATCATAACACTTTAAACTGTGAAAATGGTGCTTCGATACAGCCCACGTCACTGTTATTGGCCACGTTGCCCGACGGTTCTTGCTGTTTTTCGCAATAGTCAAGTTCGTTTACGAAAAAAAGCTTGATTTTTGAGTTGAGCTTGTTTCTGGCTTTGTATGTGGCCCTCTACCCCGCCAATTTTATTTTAAATACTAGATACAAACTTATCACTGGCCTATAACAATCAGTAATCAAGATTTAGCGTGTTAACCTCCTTGCCAACATTTAATCTACTTCCTGTTTTATGACGCCGTATAGGTTTTGGGGGATGTAAGAATCTGGGGAACAGAACGGGGGGAATTTAAAAGTTAAAATATAATTTGTTTCAAATGTATGGATTCAACAGATAACCTCAAATTTCCAAACGAACAATACCTGACAACTTGATATCTTTTAAAAAGTAGGCTAAAAAAGTAAAACAACAAATACTTGCGTGATTGCAGCAATTCTTGTTGTCATCGTGCTTTATTTGGTGCATGTAAAATCCGGTACTTGCGGGACCAGCGGTGTCGTTAAATGCTCGTGTGGCGGGTGAGTCATCTGACACGAAGTTTAGAATTACCGACCTCCTTCCGCAACGGCATTGTGTGTAAATGCGCTGTGACAAGGCGGCGTGTGCTTGCAGAATAAGTGATTACTTCAAGCTCGACTTGTGCGCCCGCGCTGTGCGTCACGGACGCGCTGCTCTCTCCGAGACAGCATGGCGGCTGGAAAACAAAAGAACGTCGCTGGCCAGCTGGTCGAGTCTACGAGCAGTTTGCCTTGTGCGCCGGAGCCGCGGGTTTGAGTCCCGCATCTGTGTTTCCGGTCGTCGGAAACGTTTCCTGAGGTCGGGTTCCATTGGGCACTTTTTTGTTGACAAAGTGGACAAGTGACGCCTTTTCTTCGAAACTGATTACTTACACAAGAGTGAAGTGGAGAGACATCGAGGTCTCGAAAGCCGACGAGGGTGAAGTGAGGTATTGAGCAGCGCCGGAATGCAAGGGCGGGGGAAAAAAGAATATCCCCGAGAAGACCCGTTGACCAGAGGCATTGTCCGGCATGATTCCAACATGCGGAAATCCGGAAGCGACTTCGCCGCGTATCGAACCTGGTTCGCCTAGGGAGGTGGAAGGCGAGTAGGGTCTGACCACTATACCACCGCGGCCCCACTTACACAAGATATAAAGGCGTGTTTCAGAAACCGTAACATCTGCTTGTGGCTGTGTTGGGGACAGCGGTGGGTTTTACGTGATTATGTCTGCATTTTTGGGTAATATTTTCATTGGTATGTGGGAATGAAATGGAAGAAGCATAATGGATACTTGGCCTTTATGGCTTAGACATACAGATATAGACGAGATATGTTGTTTGGTGACAAACTCAGCGCGCTAGCACATATCGGAGTCGCGAGATATACAGCCCGGAAATTTCCGCTGACGCCCAGAATTTCCGCCAGTCGCCGCACATGGCGCATGCGCGGCGCCAACTCAAGGTCATGCTCGCGTTGTAGTCGCACACCCGATCGAACGCGACCACTTTTACTACAATCGTGTTATTAGTCATGAAGTTACAACGTCAGGATGGATCACCCTGCAAAAGTTACATCGCAGTTTCCGCCCTGGGACCCCCCCCCCC
>NQII01000821.1:215236-232539 GCA_002778355.1 Clitarchus hookeri | reverse complement strand
AAGTTGTAGAGAATTTTATATTCTACAACTTTTATAATAAGTGCAAATCTTATTTAAGCAATAAAAAGCGAGATATTCGCGAAAAACCGATTTTTATGACCTTTGACCTTCAATATCTTAAGACGCGGACACGATAACATTGGTGACTTTTGAGACAAGATTAAGAACGACAAAACAAAGGCTTATACCAATTTACAGCTTATTATCTTTCATTCCGAGGTTGACCCCTTTTTTTACCTAATATGATTGGGCTACCTGGAGTTTTTTCACCCCGTTTGAGGCCGATAAGCGCGGGAGCGATAAGGGCGACACTGCCACGCGCACCAAGAGCGCCATCGCCTCTAAGCGCAAGGCTCTGGACTGGCGTGCAGTGTTCTCGTCGCACTGCGTATACCTATGGAATTTACAGCGGTGACTCCGTTCTTTTATTGGTGGAAAGTCTGTAGGAAGGTACAATGCAAGGCCCTTGAGTAGTTTTGTACGTATCTGATGCGTATATTTTGAGATACAATGCTTTGAAAAAGACAGTTTTTAGCCATTTTGGAGCACTCAAAAATGGTGTTCCTGATGTGCGTGACGTCTTGAAAGTACTCAACAGTCCTCGTCTGAAGTGTGTGTTCTCTTCGTAGAACACCACATTGGACGCATGTTTAATATTTTCACAGAAACAACGTGAATTACTAACTCTCTGTTACGCAGTTCAAGCGCCAGGTAGACGGGAGCCTTAAGGTGGCCGCCTGGTCGAAGGAATTTTGTACGTCTGAGGCCTAAAAGCGTGGGAGCGCTAGGGGCGACCGAGACATGCGCATCAACTCTCTCATCGCCTCTACGCGCAAAGCACTGAACTGGCGTGCAGTCTTGCTGTCGATAACGCGCCTCTATGAGACTTTCAGCGGAGACCCTACCATTTTATGACGTAATAATAAAAATTAAGGTTTAATCCACGTCCCTATTTCTTTTTTTTTTTAAATATTTTTTACCGGAATGTTCATACCTAAAAATGACCGTGAAAACTCCCGTATGATCCATTTTCATCACAATCACAAAAACATACTTTAGAGAGAAATGGCGGATTTGAAAAACGTATACAGACGCAAACGTTTCTTAAATGCCATTCGTAACCAGACCTCATTCCGACACGTGGGACGGTTATTTAATAAAACGTTTTCTGCTGGAGCTCTGCACATCGTTCGGCGGCATATCCAGGCGGCCACCTTAAGAGCCACCCATATCTCTTCGACCACTCAATCGCAGCTGTTTTCCTCACTCTACATTTCTTGTTCGCGGTGGAATTTGCGTGCGTGTGAACCAGGCCCTACAACCGAAGCGTACATAGTCCACGTGCTGAGTTTTCTACAAAAAAAAAGGGGGGTGGGGACTGGGTTTTATTGGCGGGAACCAGGAACCCCGGCATCGCGCTGTATTGATTGGCCAGCGCGAGGGAATGTAAAAAAAAAACTGCAAATGGTCGTAGAAGAAGGCTGGGTGAGGAGTGAGGAGGGGATACGCCTCGCTGACCTACCCCACACGCAGCCCGGCCTGACACACAGCGATGCAGCCCAGGATGAGGCGTGCCCTGGGCGCGAAACCCGTGGCCTGTGCGGGCTGCCGAGAGGCTCTGCCCCCCTCCCCTCAAACTTTCACTTTATCCCGGGCCTCCCGCGAGGTCGACGGGTTCAACGTACTCACCCCTTCCCTGTTCGTACGCACATACGCCGTCACACACGCGGGACCCACATTCGCACCCGGGGTTGGAGGGTCCTCGGGGGACCAGAACACCTTCCGTCGTCCCTACGAGCGAAGCTCAGTATCTGAAGGCTCGACTTCACCTCGTGAAGAAACTCTTCGTTCTCGTGTCCTAATTTCAGTTTGAGAATAGTGACTGAGAATTTCTGACTACAGGAAATCTAAAATTTACGGGGTTTTAAAAATATTTTTGTATAGGGTGTTCACGGTTAATTGAACACTTTTGAAATCAGCCTTCGAAAAATATGTCACTGCCCCATCCTGCACGTATTTTAACAGGCACATTGACTGACATGCACCCAGTAAAGTTGGTACCGACGGAGAGAAAATAGTTCCATGTCTTAACTTTGAAATAAAAGTGTCAGGTAAAAATGTGCGAATCCTGTTATTTTTGCGCATATTAGTGTAAGAATCAGCATATTTGTAAAACATTTCTTCCCTTTCCGCTTTACGACTACGAAGGCGAACTGTATCTACGTGCCTCTTTAAAGATGACGAGACCTACTGATCACAGTGTGCTTAGAAACTACTCGATTTGCTAATAGAGTGCTCAGATACCTGATTCATGTCGTACGCGGGTCTTGAATCATCAGCCGATCGTGACGTCACAGAATAGGTGAGCATACAGAACCGGAGTTGCTCTCCGTTTGCTGTAGGCGTACCCGGTTGCTTATTGGCTTGACTTCAGGGAATGTGTTTTGAGTACGTTTCCTTACGCCATTTTGGAAAATTTGCCACCAAGGGTTCGATTCTTAAGTTGTTTCACGAGACTATTTCTGATTGCCGTAGCTCCCTGCTTTGATGTCGAGTCGATATTCTTTCTTCAGCAGACGGCTATTCTCGAGAATAAATTTGAAAAAAATTATATTTGCGTGACGTTTTTCCTAAATCACGGTCGCGATTCGTTGAACGCATTAGTTTCCCACACTGAGCACAATCCAAAGAAAATAGTGAATATAGAAACAACACGACTCATTTAGTGCCCACGTGCTGCTATTGTGTTTGTGAAAACGTTTATGCACCATTTTGAGGTTAAATGTTCTACAACTAGCGTAAAAAAGGACTCTATTAAAGGAAAATTGAGGATGCACAAGTGTCTTATATTGGAATTTACTGAAGGTTATTGACGAGAAGTGCACATCCCCTTGTTACTAGCTCAATAACTTCGTCAAGTAGGCAATTAAGTTCTTAGCACATATTTTATTGATTTTGTAATCATACAAATATCAAACAATAAACTATCACCACTCTGCTATGCAGTAAAGTAAAACTGTTCACTTTAAATTCATTATTTTAATAGTAATTTTATAAATGGGAGTACAAATTTGATTGGCCGTTCAATATACACTCTTTTATAAATTTATACAGGATGCTTCTTAAATTTAAAATATATCCGACTCCATCTCAGTAATGTCACGGGTTCTTAAAACAAGAGAGATTAAAACGATTGGATAAAAATTCTAAATAAATTTTGCCAAACTTACTGCTCTTCACGATGCATGAGAAATCAAACAGGAATAAATAATATCTTCACTAACTCGAAATTCCAACTGAGCTTTTTACTTTTTAATAGCCGAACACACTTACATAACTAAAAAAAAAAAAAACCCAAAGATAACAGATATAACACAGTACATTCTCCAAAATTTAAACAGCTTTAGTAACTTTCTTTAATTTTAAACGCATATCCAGGTTCCAAATTTTCTAGTTATTTTAGAGACGGATTACCCAGCAACATATCTGACATTATTTAGGAGTTTCTATTTATTGGCTTAGGTTTCATAATCTCATCTCACCTAGCTGACGTCCAGTAAAATTATTCGGAATCAAACTATTTAATTAAAAAAAAAAATTTTACTCGAAACTCGCGGTAGTTTTGAACTTGACCTTTTAACTTGAACAGCTGGCGGAAGCAGCGCGATAAGATAAACTCCCACGCACAGTGCACAAGGCTGTATCCGCGCCGGCGACCCGTGACATTAACGTCACTATCGCAGTGCGCGGATTGAGGTTATGTTAGCCGACAATTAAAACTCCTGCACCGATTTCGATCAACCATTAACTAAATCTGTATACGCGGGAAGATTATTTTGAATTGGGAGTACCCATTAGCTGATTGGATGTGCGAGGATCTGGAACGAGACTTGTTTCTGATTGGTTACTGCGTGTTGCGAAAAGTCTTCTATTGACTGGCACGTATAGTCCGTTCACTGTACTTCAAACTTTACTGAAGCCCTGCTAAAGTTCTTCTTTCAGGCTATTCCTCCGCATCGCGCAAACAAAGCTTCATTTAGTTTAGAAAGTCACACTAAAGGGACAACGCACCGCATTCGTGCGCACTCAGTTTAGTGATATTTTGCGTAGGACTATTTCTTTCCAGGCGTTACCAACATACCTATTTTCTCCCTCTATTTACTCGTATTAATTACAAATTAAACATTATAGTTTGTAGCCTAAATACAAGAAAAAGTTTTAATTTAACCAATAGTAAGATACGTTTACGTTGACAGAAGTATAAAACGCTTGTAATAAATTACATATTTAGAAAACAACCAAACACGTCATTCATGGGGTTATTTTTTAAAGGTTTGATTTAAAAAATGTGAATGCACGTCTAATAGCCTATAAGTTACCGGGCGCTGACTGCCCAACGGCGCTCCAATCATACAGACTAAAGATAAGGTAGACCGTTTATTCTTATTCTGTGCATGTACCCAACACTGACCTACCTTAAAGAAACACAACTGTCACAGTCACATGGTCAACAGTGATGAACGAGTTTGTTTATATCTAAATTTTTAAATAACAAGCACTATTATATTAATAAAATACTTTTACCAATCTGAATTTAATCAAACTGCTTTACAAATTGGTTAGAAGTAGCATAAAAAACATCTCAAAGAATTTGTTTGCAAATCAGTTTTCTAACCTAAAATCCAAACCACGCCGTTTTCTCTAGACGTGTTGGGCAGAAAAGCAGTTCAATGTTGGGGCACGGAGATTTGTGGGCGCAGCCAGCGAGATCGGTATACCTCATCTTTAGTCTATGGTTCCAACATGTCGATGGACAGCGCCGCCATTTTGCTGGCGTGTGCAGCTAGAGTTCGCGGTTTAACAGTTTGAGTAACTTATAAATGTATGATTGACAAAAGCTTTGCTCGGTACTGTACTAGTAATTTATAACGATTTGCCGTATATTGTGACCAATATCAATGCCTGCAGGTTTGATGTTATTCGGAGTAGCTGTTTAGGAGACTACATAATATACTCTCAACAACGAATGTCACACACAAGGAACTTCCTATATTTAACGCTGTTTTCTACCGTGTAGTGGGCCGCGGTGGTGCAGTGGTCAGACTACTCGCCTCCCACCTAGGCGGACAGGGTTCGAATCCCAGAGGGATCGCCCCGGGATTTTCGTACGTGGGAATTGTGCCGGACGATGCTTCTGGTCGGCGGGTTTTCTGGGGGATCTTTCGCTTCCGCCGCCCTTGCTATTCCGGCGCTACTCCATACTCACCTCGCTTCACCATCATCGGGCTCCCAAGACCCAAATCTCTCCACTTCACTCCACAACACATTATTTAGCAAAGTCCCGTTTGTAAGGCACTGTGACTCAGAGAGATTAAAATGGTTACTCCATTTCTGTATTCTTGAGTATTCTGTGTCCTGGCGTGACCCCACCCCGGGAGTCGAACCCGGTACTCCGTGGCGGGTGGCGAGTGGTCAGGCCACTTGAAGTTCACACTGCAAGATGCGGTAGTTTCTCCTCTGTATCGTGGCGTATTCTGTGCCAACACATTAGCAGTCGCGGCCACCAAGCAACCCTGTTGACGTGCGCCGTAGGGGTGTGGGGAGACCTGGGGTATTGATTGTGCAGCAAGGTCGAGGACTATGGAGCGACAGGGGAGGGAGGGAAAATGACCTGGGGGAGGGGGAGGAGAGAACACTAAAGTCATGGAACGTTCAACAAAGACGTTGCGTGCAGACAAAAACCCTCGGTGGTTCGCATTCTAGTCGGCATTAAAACTGCCTCGCAACCAAGATTTTTTTATTTTTTTTATGAATTTCAATGGTATTTTATGTTTTCACGACACGATATCGAAAATCTCTTGATTAAAATACCAAATCATATGAAAAATAAACATTCGTGATAGAACACAAGTAAATAATAATACAGAGGTGAATTAGTCGCTTATTCCGCTAACTCAGTCTGTACACGCAACCAAAATGGCGTCACCAGCCAGCAACATGTTAGGGCGCCTTTCGCCAATCAACGAATTGGTAACTTGCTTGCCAACCAGTAGCCCAGCCAATAGGGTACATTTCGCAGCGTGCGGTAGCCAATCAGACACAGATGAGCAATTCTTCTAACAACTGTGGCGGCCAATGAACAGTCGACTGGTTATCCTGTGTGAACTACACTGTGAAATATGCCTTCATGGTAAAATGCAGTGCCAAGCGTCAGGAATTATATAAATAAGCGAGGAAAGCTAGTATAGCGTGGACAGATTTATTTTCCCTTACAAGAATTTCCTCGTGCCAACCGCAATGTCGAGAAGGAAAACGCCGTGCTCTGACTCAACCCACGTCCGATGTCAGTGGAGATTTGACTCGTGGCTATAAAACGCCAGATGCGCGTAAGAATCAACGTCCTCTTCCTCAAGTATATGCAGTTAACTGTTAACTAAGCACTTTTGAAATCAACATTTGAAAAATGTCACTTCTCCTAACTGCATATATTTTAACGGGCACATTCTCCCGCCAAAGCGAACCGGGTTCAATCACCGGCCGTGTCACTCCTTGATTTTCGCATGTGGGAATTGTGCCGGACGATGCCGCTGGTCGGTGGGTTTTCTCGGGGATCTCCCGTTTCCCCCGCCATTTTACTCCGGCACTGCTCCATACTCGCCTCATTATCCTCATCGTCTCTCAAGACCTCGCTGTTAAGAGCAGCCCAAATCTCTTCGCTCACTTAACGGGCACGTTGGTGGCGTGCGCTCAGTAAAGTTGGCAACGACAGAAAGGAAATCATTCCGCGTCTAAATGTTGAATTAAAAGTTATATGTAAACACTCGTGAATATTGAAATAATTTTTTTTATCTCATGCTTTTTTTCAGTTACATAAGTGCAAGATTTAGCAAATTTCTAAAACTATGATTTTCTAATAATTTCACTTGACCGACGTCGCATGAATAAAGTGAGCATGGCAATGTTAATTTCACAAACGGCGTAAGAGTACACATCGTGCACACAAGTAGATCTTGAGCAGTGTTTTCTCAAGTGCGCAGTCTACCGTGAACAGCCTCTACCTAATCGAACTTGGGGTCACCCACCGAGCTAGGCGGAGTAGTGGTAAACCAATGGACGCTCATTCTGGAGGACCTGGGTTCGGTTCCTGGTCCAGTGACCCTGTTTTCGGTTTTACACGGTTTTCCGAAATCACTTCAGGCGAACGCTGGCGTCGTTACTACAACAGCCCATGGCTGAATACTTCCCCATCCCTGCTTCTCTCAGCAATTTGATTTTCTAATTACCTCGCTGTCGACGAGACATCAACATCTACCTATACGCTGTTCATGGTAAAGTGAACACTTTTTAAGGCTGTGCTTATAAGTTCCTTTCAGCGTATTAGTATCTTTTCGGCAATTTTTGATATACAAATTGCAATGTGACTAATAAACACAGTGTGTAAATTTTATAGGTTTCGAAAGTTAACGTCTCATGCCACAGTAAAATATAATTTTTTGGTTATTTTGTTTTTTGGAGGGCCTTAAAAAGCGGTGACTACCGTGAATAGCCTATAGCTATAGGGTCAACCTATTGACAGCGCAAGGCAGTGAAGTTAATTTGGCATATGGAATGAAGGTTGTGCCACTTAATTGTTGAGAAAAATAACTGCCAACACTGAAATACGTTGATAACTTCTGAATTTTCGCAGTCGTGTGGTGTGTAGCCGTTGAAAATTGTTCTGATTTCCGTTTCGTTCGCTGCGTATTGTCTTGACGAGACGTTAACAAACGTAGTAGAGCAATATTAAGTTTTATGCGCTATTTGAATAAATATATTCTAATTCCGTCACTTTCGATCCAGAGCGTGGACAATTTCCTGTTTTCCGTTCACGTGGTTTCCACGTTTCCAATCGCGAGTTAACATCCGCAGTTTTGACGCGACGTATTGTAGGCAATTCCAACCTACACGCCTGCTCGACGTGTTGCTTCATCACACGCAGTAAGGGGTTAATATGCCAATATTGGCCGCCATCACTGAAACACAAAAACTATAGACGGTTCACAATGAAGTAAGCAATTTTGAGGCCACATAGTAACACCGCTGTAACTTGGGAGCTCTGGCAATGTCGGGCCACTTCTCCCCGGGAAAGGAAACATTTGGACGACGGTGTTACGGCAGGTGGGAGGGAGTGCCTGCAGATTCGTCAGCCGGCCTGCCAGCTATACATGTGGTTGGTGCTTTGCGAGTCGTTCAGTCTCTCTTTTTTACTTGGGTAGGCGGAGCAAAGTCCGTCCTTAGGCCGACGCGACTACGGTTACTTTTTTTTCCTTTCGGCCAGTTTTTATTCTTCCGCCACTTTTTAAAATAAATATTGCGACATGAGTAATAAACGCAGTGTACGCATTTCACCGCACAAGTAATTTTAACGTGTGAAGCTACAATAACAATATTTATTGACGGCGTAGCGGCGATGCACTAGTCATATTTGTGATACGGGTGTAGAGTCCGTCATACAGAAGACAACAAACTCATAAAAACTGTCATACGACGGGAGAAATTGTGCGACATTGTACTTTCGTCCCACACTAACAACTTACATTGACGCAGCATTGTACCCTAAGCGCTATTTTTACTAAAAAAAAAATTTCCTGAGGGAATTATATATTTTTTCGGGATAAAAAGTAGCCTAGTCACTACCCGACCCTCCAACTATCTCTGCACAAAAAATCACGTCGATCCGTTGCGACGTTAAAGAAGGACATACAGACAAACAAACAAACAAACACACTTTCGTATTTATAATATTAGTTAGGATTGTCGCTATAGTTTAGAAAAACAGTCTTATAGAATACATATCGTCAATAAAGGGCTGCTTACGATTTTTTCATAATGACACTTTTTAAACGACCACATTTTTGTTTCAATAACAAAATTTGTACATTACCAACAAAATATCGACTTTAATTTCTCTACAGAAAAAAATATTAACATTGAAATATTCAATTGTTTTTTTAATAATATAATTGACAAAACTGCTTACAATGAGACATATGTGACGACTGTGTATACTTCGATTTAAGTCAAGGCGATGGAAAATTGTCTGAGTTCTGACTGGTTCTTAAGGTGTAACCCATTCAGACCCAATGTACACAATTTCGTACATTACGTACGTGTATGTGATTTCTGGTCTGTACTGCACACTGCGTAGCTCAATAACCAATGATCTTATATGTGGGAGAAATGATTCTCAAACAGTCTTATTGATCTAGGTCATCATTGCTTCATATTACTGTAGCCGAACATATATCCTACAGTTCATTGGCTGTGACAACGAAACAAGTGGTGTGTCGACTTAAGTACAGGACGAATCATAAAATGTCTTGTTTGCACTACATGGAACCGTAAATTAAAGTGGGTTATGAAAGGGTGAGTGAAGAGATTTGGGCTGCTCTTAACAGCGAGATCTTGAGAGCCGATCAGGGCGATTGAGGCGAGAATGGAGCAGCGCTAGAATGAAGGAGCGGGGGAAACGGGAAATTCCCGAGAAAACCCGCCGACCAGCGGCATTGTCCGGCACGATTCCCACTTGGCGAAAATGCGGAAGTGACCCGGCCGGGGGGATTCAACCCGGCTCGCCTTGGTAAGAAGCGCGCAGGCTAACCACTCAGCCTTTGTGTAAACCTCGGTAAATATGTGCACCCGACGTTCGCACGTAAGGGATGTGAAGGCACGGCAGCTCCAGTGAGGCTGGGTGTGCACGCAGAAGGCCAGGGAGGCCGGCCAGGGGTTTGACGGGGCTCCGCCGGGGGGTGAGATGAGCCGCCATTATCTGGACGAGACGACGCAGGCGATGGGGGTGGCTGGGCCCGCGTTATCAGCAGGCGGCGTTGCCACGTAATCAGGCGCCCGGATCAATACCAGAGCCGCTACCTCCCTCTGCCCGGGCATAGCCTCGCGCAGGGGTCACCAAACTGAGGTCCCTTGCCTCGCCGCCCTGCATAACGTCACTATAGTATAGTCTGTTCGCGGTAAACTGAGAAGGTTTGAAAGCCCTGCCCTTAAGACATACTTGTATCCACATTGTGTATCCTCCAGCTACGTGCAAAATTAACGTTGCCATGGGCTTGCTCACTTTATTTACGAGTCGGTCAAGCGAAACTGCGAGATTATTATAAAAGTACATATTTTTACGAATTTGCTAATTCTACACTTATATACATTGAAAACCAGAAATAAAAATAGAACGTTCCAATATTTACAAATGTTTTCCTAACACTTCTAAATAAACGTGAAGACATGGAACTACTTTCCCTCTGTCTTTACACAACTTACTGGGTACCCGCCGGTCGGCGTGCCCGTTAAAACATATGCAGGTAGGTGTGGTCAAATTTTACAAAAGTTGATTTCAAAAGTGCTCAATTAACCGTGAACAGCCTATATAGGCTATTCACGGTAAAGTGAGCACTTTTGAAAGTCCTCTCATTTGGAATCACAGTCAATAAATATATTTTTTTTTAGTCTTAGACTTTAACTTCCGAGTGCGGTGGAATATACACAACATGTTTATTTATTAAACGACAATATTTATTTTAAAATATGGTTAAACAGTACAAAATGGCGGAAAGAAAAAAGTAACTAGGTCCTCAAAAGTGCTTACTTTACCGTGAACAGCATATGCTATTGCGAACTCCAGCCACACGCGCCAGCAAAATGGCCTCACCGGCCGGGAAAATAGCGGAACGTCGTCCACCAATCAGCTCCCGGGGACTAACTTGCCAGACGGCAGTCTGACCAATGGAGAATTTTTCGTAACGTGCAATAACCAATCCGTTTCAAGGCCGTTTCCACAGCTTCGTAGGGCCACTGAGCGATAAAGTTCGCTTACGTCAAAGGAACCGCCACGCCATTTAGTTTCTGTATATCTACCTATTCTGTGATTGTGTCCTGGAACACAGTGTACAGGTAGGTACGAAATGTATGTTATAGTCTATTCGCGGTTTCTTCACACTTTTTGAATTAAACCTTTGAAAAATCACACTATGTATGACGTGCTTGGTTTTTTCCTAAAAATGTCCTGTATCACAAGCCTTTTATACGTGTATTAACATAAACATACATTATTTTTTATTAAATTTAACTGTTATTTATATTTTATTAATAAATTGTAATATTTTAAATTTATAATAAATATAAATAGTAGCAGGAAGAAAATAGCTGTGTTGGCAATAATCAGCAAGAAATAGTTTTTATACAAAATATTATTACACTGAGTGCGAAAGAATGCGTGGCTTTGTCCCTTTGGTGTAATTTTCTATACTTGATTAAGCTTTGTTTGCATTAGGCGGAGGAATATCCTGGAAGTAGAACTTTAGCAGGGCTTGAGAAAAGTCCGTAAATGAACTATACTATCTGTAGTCTTAGCTCTATCCCTTTTCCAGACTACAGGAACTATAAGTCACATGTTTTACATTAAATTCTGTAAACTTAAAATGCACAATTTATATAACAATAAAATTTTTTAAAAATTATATTATTAGCACGAATTATTATTTTATTAAATTATGTATACTCAAACGCTAATATAATATTTTTTAGTCATTCTTGCAGTTAAAATGGCTTGTAAACGTTAAGGATGTTCAAATGTTCAAAAATATTTCTATTTTTTTTTTTTTTTAAATAATACTTTGTAAATTTGTGGCATAATTAATGAGAACACAAAAATTAGGAAATTAATCTTACAATCTAAAGTTAACTTAATAATGGGGATTTTCTTTCCATATCATGTCTCAAATTTAGAAATACTGGACAGATAATGTCCTTGGTCACAGCACAAAATTACTTTTCATCTCCTCAGGGTACCATAAAGAAATTTCTTGGCATTCAAGCCTTCCGATAAAACACAAATATAAAGAAAAGCTATAAATTACACCCTAAATATCGCAGACGAAACAAAAACAAACGTGTACTTCCCTGGTAGGTTTATGCTCCCAAGATACGTTTGATATCAAACATTTATATTTAATTACATTTCTAAATTTTTTTGCACAGTATTTATGGAAAAATCTTTTATTTATTTTAAACTGTTCGCCCACGTATTAATGTGTGAGCCAAATCGTTGTGATTTTCATATAAGCTGTGCATGGTAAACTGAACACTTTAGAAAGTATGGCATTGTATATTCTTACACCATACTTAAAATTAGCATAGACATCGGCCTGACCGCTTTATTAACGCCTCGGTCAAGTGTAACTACGAATTTATCAGAAAACTTAATATTTTACAAATTTACCCATTCTTACACATATATGTATTAAAAAACAAAAAGCAAAAGAAATCACTTCATATTGGACACATTCTTACCTTACACTTTTTATAGAACGTTATGTCATGGAACTACTTTTCCTCCATCATTACCAACTTTACTGGGTGCATACCAGCCAGTGTGCCCGTTAAATATACATATATACAGGTAGAGGTAGTGACGTTTTTTAAAGGTTGATTTTAAAAAGTTCTCAATTAACCATGAACAGACTATAGCTGAGGATACTTGTAACCAGCAGAGCCGTACACGTCAGTGTTGCGTAATATCACGCTTATGTCATGCACGTGAACTGCGTGTGTGTGTGCGTGCGCGCGTGCGAGTAAAATCGCGAAATTCCAGAGGGCATTAGGAACAGCTCGCCAGAGCTGGCGTAAACAATGACTCGTATCTGCCTTACGCTGTAGTGCCCGTTTCCCCCCCTCTTGCTGACGCCATGGCAACAAGCCTCGTCACCCCTTCCCCTCGCGTGACGTCACGCCGAGCCGCCATGTTGGACGTGACGTGACAACGTGGCGAACGAGTTAAAGCTGATGTAACAGTATTCAGCGCTGCGCAGCGTTACGTCAATAAATACCCGCGCAAGGAAAACGAATGTCCGGCAATGTTGTGTGTGTTTATGCGGCAAATACGCGTGGTAAATTGCGAGAAATGTCATAATAATATAATGGGTGCCGTTCGGGTTCAAGAACGCGAGCCAACTTACCAATTTAGGCACTTTTGAAACAAACTTTTGAAAAATGTCACTGTTCCTACCTGTATGTACAGTGAAGAGCCAAAAAAAAAAACTGGTACACCTGCCTAATATCGTGTAGGGCCCCCGCGAGCACGCAGAAGTGCCGCAACACGACGTGGCATGGACTCGACTTATGTCTGAAGGTATGCAGGAGGCATTGAAATCTGCGCCAATTTGAGAAAGGGTTCCACGTCTGTCACGTTTAATGATTATCGTCAGTCGTCGTTTGTCCCGTTCTTTCACGATCTTTTTCCGGCCACAGCGATTTCGAAGATTTGATGTTTTACCGGATTCCCGATATTCACGGTACACTCGTGACATGGTCGTACGCGAACATCCAAATGTTATCGCTACCTCGGAGATGCTATGTCCCATCTCCCGTGCCCGACTATAACACCACGTTCAAACTCACTTAAATCTTGATAACCTGCCATTGTAGCAGCAGTAACCGATCTAGCTGCCGACCGCATCGCGTTACTCTGATTGGTTCCATACCTCTTATTTGCATTGGCACGCCTATACCAGTTTTTTTTGGCTCTCCAGTGTATTTAAACGGGCACAATGTCTGACTTGCACCCATTAAAGTTGGTTACGACGGAGAGAAAGTAGTTCAGTGTCTTAACATTAAATTAAAAGTAATAGGTAAACATTTATGAATATTGATATTAATTATTTTGCTTTATGGTTTCTATAGTGCATATAAATGTAATAATTAGCAGATTCGTAAAACATTTACTTTTCTAAAAATCTTAGTTTCAGTTGACCGACGCATGTATAAAGCGATCAGGCCCACTGCAATGTTAATTTTACAAGTGGTGGAGCAATACACAATGTTACTACAAGTAGCTCCTAAGTTTGGTTTTCAAAAGTGCTCAGTTTACCGTGAACATGTATAGGCTATTCACGGTAAAGTGAGCACATTTGAAAGTTCTCTCATTTGGAATAATAGTCAATAACTACATTTTATTTTAGCCTTAGACGTTAACTTCGTAGTGGGGTGGAATACACACACTGTTTCTTACATACATGGTAATATTGATTTTAAAAATTGGCTAAAGGATAAGAAATGGCTGAAAGGAAAAAGTAACTAGGGCCTCAAAAGTGCGCACTTTACCGTGAACAGCCTATACTTGTGTACGATTCTGTGTGTGTCTATCCTCTTCCCTTCTCAGCCTCACGTTTCCTGTGCACACAATAACATACTCAACTCTGGGTGGAAACGCCTTGACATCCCATACTAATGCAGAATAACTTAGAAATTATAATCTACAGTGATCAATAAGGGAGGTACGCGTTATTGAAAAGTACCATTTCAAATAATTTTATATAAAAAGAACTGAAATCTTGAATAGGTTTTTTTTTTTTCCTTCTAGTATTCTTAGGATTAAATTAAATATTTCTTGAGTTGTAATTGGAGGTATGAACCTAATCGCTAGGGGTTTTTTTTTGTGCCATAATACCATTTGCAAGAATAAATCTTTTGCCTACCAGTCACCAGTGAAAAATAAATTCCATGATAATTTCATAATTTTGTTCACACATTGTATTTTGTTATTGGTATCACTTAGTGAAGAATGTATACAAAGTAATTTATGTTACTTGTGTCATACATCCTGAGAAGTTTGTTGCTGTGCTAACAATGCAATGTGTGGTTTTCTTGCATGCACTATTTTCATCAGTGCACTGCTACTTGCGAAAAACTGTGATCGATTATCCTGTGAAGTGAATCTTCCTCAATATTACACATATCTGCTGGTATCGTACTCCACTGGTATTCGTCATTTCATTGTTACCACATTAGACCAAGTGATGATTTGCACTTTTCTCACGTAAGGTCAACAACGCATCTAAAAGGCATATACTATCTATAATACATTGCTATACAACTATATAATAAACTTCTCGCTGTTTAAAAAAAATTGTGCAGGAATAAAGATAAAACATTTAAGCATACCCTGAAGGAGTATTTAATTTCTAATGTCTATTATACTGTTGACGAATTCTTAAACTTCTAATTTCTGTAGTATTGCGGTATAGTCTATTTGTGGTTTCTTCACACTTCTTGAATCAAACCATTGACAAATCACCCCATGTATGACGTGTTTACTCATTCCCTAAATATGCCATGTACCACAAGCGTTTTATACCTCTGTTAACATAAACTTATCTTATTTTCCGTTAAATTGAAGTTTTGTGCATATTTTATTTATAGTAATATATATATATATATATATATATAATATTTCATTTAATAAACACGAATAAAAACAGTGAGAATAAATGTGTGTTGGTAAGCGCCTAGTAAGAAATAGTTCTAATGCAAAATATTATTACGACTGAGTGCGCACGAATTCGGTGCGTTGTCATTTGGTTTAATTTTCTAGACTTAGTTAAGCTTAGTTAGCACGAGGCGGAGGAATCCTGAAATTAGGATTTAACTAGGGCTTCACAAAAGTGTGACGCCCTAGTTAAATGGGTTATACAATCAAAGTATAGTTCGTATCTGGCAGTCACCCCTTATAAATAAGTAAAATATCTAGGGTAAACACAATGCGTGTGTACATTTGTATGGCTTAGTATTGTTAATGTGTGTATGTTTATTACATGTTTTACTTATCCACTATAATTTAAGTGTATACAGCATATGAACTTTGTGTAAATTTGTTTGATTAATTTTAATATCTGTATACTATGTTTTTATATGTATGTGTTTTATACCAACATGTTTGTATGTGTGTAATTCTGACATGCTCTACGCCCTAGAGCAATTTATACTCCTTTTTGGGCCTACAGAACGAAATATTATAAATAAATAAATAAAACTGCCTATCTATTTTGGGCCATCAAGAATTTTTTCGGCCATGCAATGATTGCTGCTTAATGGCACATGTTTAAAATTGGCGAATAGGAATTAACACAGCCTAAACATGGCGAGACTCGCCAGGAGTATAGCAGAACGGCTCCGCCAAATGGCGAACTGGGAACCTTCCGTGAGCATGTGTTATCGGCTCCCAGTGCATTTAGAATATATAAGTGAAATAGCCGCTTATAACCCGAATTCCTGCCGCACACGCCAGTCAAAATGGCGACTTTGGACAGCAATATGTCGGAATGCCGTTGGCCAAGCAGCGCCTAGTAACTTACTTGCCATCCGGCAGCGCAGCCAATAAGAAACGTTTAGCAACATGCAGTAGCCAATCAGAAAAAAAAAAGGGCTCGTTCCACAGCCTCCAGCAGCCAATCAGCGCATTAAAACACTTTTTGACTGGGTTCGTCCATAGCAAGGGGACCGCCATTGTTATTTTATCAGTTACCTTTATCTATTTTATGAAAATTATTGAACTTAACTTCGTTTGTACGCCAGAAAACTAATCGGCAGGTAGCTTACGAACTAAACTACACCCTTAAACTCTCACTTAATTAATGCGTTTTTTTGTAGGCGTGTGAGGCATAGAGCGCAGATCCTTAAACAGAATAGCTAAATTCATTACCTCCTCGTGCTCACAAAAAATTAAAAAAATTATACTGATTTTGTTGCAGTAGATTGGGTAAATGCTAATACATTGTATACAGCCCTGGTTTTTACACTGGGCGATTTAGCTGTTTTGTTGTATTGTAAAGTGGTGACTTCCCAAAAAGAGCGGAAGAGTAGTCATTAAAGTTTTCAATAATTGTGTGAATGCTTTACATTACGCAACTAGCATGCGCACTGGCGCGGCGTAGAGAAGTGTGATGTAGTACAGTTGGCTACACTGTGTGAAAATTCGTTACATTTTTTTCCCCCAGAGTTGTTTACAAACACTTGGTTTTACCGCGTTTCTGCCCGCTCGTGGTGTGTGCGTGTTTTTTTTTCGTATACATAACAAACTGTTTCAAGTGAAGCGCAGTGCAATTTGTTACCGGATATTTGTGTAAGTGTCTGATGTACTATATCACCATTAACTTTAAGTGTTTTTCATGTTTGTTGTAGGAGCGGATTCGCTAGAGGCAGCTCTTGCAATAAAATTGTCGATAATATTTGGAGCGCATTCATGCGGCATTAAGTCACCCGTATTAGATAAATTGCGGGTTTCTAGTTGCAGGTTCGATCCCGACCGGCTGCACTGGGAATTGTGATAATTATATTATGTGTATTTCGAAGAAAAGGGTCCGGTGAGGGGGGGATGGGGTGAGATTAGGAAACTTAGTTTTTTTGATACCTACAGGAGATGCTTAATCATGCTCAAAGGTGCGAGTTTATATTTCTTTGCACCCTACAAACGTTCGGTT
>NQII01000821.1:203600-215192 GCA_002778355.1 Clitarchus hookeri | reverse complement strand
GAGTACACGATGGAAACGCGTGCAAACGTAAACGACGTAAAAACGTTCCTGACGGGAGAGTTAATGGAAGCTAAACACCTCACACCTTTCCAATGGCAAGAATGAACTCTGAAGCCCACAAGCATATTTCTGTATAACAACAAAGCATCAAATGAACGCCCAGAAATGATCAGTTTTACATAGAACCTAACCTGCATAAAGAAAAAAAAAAGGCATTAAAATATAGTATGTAATCCAAAAATACTGTAATGTAAGATATTTCTTCCGTGCTATGCAGTTGATTTTCAGTGAGTACAGGTAATTTATTAATTAACATATTGCAGGTTAATTTTATTTCTGGTTACTAATTTCCAGATGATCGACATATTGCAGAGCAAGCTTATTTGTAATTAACTAAAAGCACTTTAATAATAAATTGGCAGCTAACAGAGGTTTACTAAATTTAATTAATGTTTGACACAATTCAATTAGCAGTTCATGTACATTTACCCAGCTGGTGATTAATTATAAAAGGAAAACATAAGTAGACACCAAAATTATTTTACTTTAATCTGCAGTTAGTTAAGCTCCAGTTAGGTACTTGTGATTGCAACTAGGCCTATCAATTAACAGGTTGCTGATCAGAGTAACATTCATTTAATTATAATTGGTAGTTAGGGAGCTATCAATAAAGCGGTATATAACTTATTATAGGTTAACTATCCAAAAGTTAACCTACAATAACTGACACTTAAATAACCAGTAGATGGTTACTTGATTAGTGCTTAACTGTCTGGCATATAATGGACACACTAAAATTATATTTATGAAACCTCTGGTTAAGTATTAACGTATCTGCCTAACCTCTAGTTAACTAACATACAGTTAGTTTTTGATGGTTAAATAACTAAGAGTTAACTGATCAACGTAAATGATTCTAACTCAACCTATCGTAACCTGACCTTGGCATTAGTGGGTGAATAACTTTTGGCAAATACATTTTTTCATAGTTACATTAAACAACAAAACCACCTCAAAACCAATACATACAGATCTATCAAATATTCATCAATATTAGTTTGATATGGAATGAATGTCTTTTCTAGTACCTACAAGTGTTACAGACATGATTTAGGTTTGCAAACTGGTAAGGAATATGCAGTGCTGTAAGTACCTGCGAAGGTGATGAACATTGTATTGTAAAATGTTAGAAATATAACTAAGAAATTGTGTACTATATGGAAAGGCATTATTTACCAGAAGAAAGAATATGTATATAAATTGTGTCAGAAATTTATTTTTGAGTATTTTGTTTTTATGAGATAGAAAAATAAATGCAGCCCTTTATTTCATCATTCTGAAGGATGCATTTCTGTTGCCATCCAGGGTTTTTACATTTTCTGCCATTGTTAAGGTTTAAAAAATCATACTGAAATCTTTAGCATTATAACATGTAAATAATTGCTGCCAGCACCTTTCTTTATTGTTTCATTTACACTGTGATTATTAAATTTGAAGCTGGAGTGGCAAAAGTAAAATAGGCTCTACAAAAATCACATTTCATCAGATATGTTTCCTTACGACAGTTAAAAGCAGCATAATTTTCCTGTTCTTTGTTAAAACTGAAAGGTATGAACAAAATATATTTTTATGTGAAAACAGACTTATACTATGTGTAAATTTTTATCTTACATTGATCTTGCACTTAATAATTTTTTTCAGGGACATGCCATCCTTTTGTGAAGCAACCCAGCAGACGGAAGCTGTCGCTGCAACTTCAAAAGCGTGCAGGTGTAAATCTGAAAAGTTTTTGGAATCCTATTTGGTAGGTTTGCCATGTAATCTGTAGGCAATTATAAAATACAAAATTAATTTTTATGATTTAATGTTTAATTATAATTTACCTACAAACAGGCTATCATCCAACCAAGACCAAACTAATTATGGAATTAGACACATCACTCCAATCACCAACACCTTCAGTAATTGACCAAACTAGTTAGAACATATAAGACGACTATGGTTAAAACGTGTTTGAAACACTACCCTCAAATCATTGTGTATGTATGTTCTCCACTGTAAAGTTCAAATGAGAAAATAATCTTTGTGCAGCTTTGAGGAAGGGAATGTAGGGGAGGCAGTGTAGGGGAGGGATTTTCCGAACACTACCGCTGGAGGGAGGGAAACCACGTGACACTGCTGGCATTTTACACACCAACCTGATAACATCACTCTCTGGTGCCGTACTGGTACTGGTACAACTAAGAAAACCTATGTTTTTTGACAGGTTATATGCACGCACGGAGCAGCTCTCGCCTAACAGTACTCGGCCGTGGTCACTACTGAACTGAAAAGACCCTCGCCCTTTTCCTTTGTGCAGCGGCAATGGACTCTCCCAGACTCACTCAACACATTTTGGACCTCTGCACATTATTTTCTCATTTTGATTTCACTATATTTATCTTTATTATTCTGGTGAAAAGCTTGCTTCTCCTCATACCAGTCAAGTCAATTTGTTGAGAATCCAGCGTACCATATTTGTACTTGTGGTATAGGACCAGGGACATCTTATCCTGCTGGAGCAACGTAGTTCCTAGTTTCATCTTGAGGGATTGTCATCTGTAAATGGCGTCCCTGCAGCAGTGTGTTTGAGCTCATTTTTCATACAGAGTCTGTAGCAAAATTTCTCTCTGTGATCTCCCGTCCTTTCATTCACCTCACTTCACTCTCATCGGCTCTCAAGACCTCGATGTTAAGAGCCGTCTCTCAGTTTGCCTTGTCTCCACTATAACTATTGGTACCTGCTGCATACATGCAGTGTAGCCTATAGTGGTTAGCAAACACCAATTTGCTATCCACCACTACTTTTTATGTATTTATTTGTGTGATCAGCCTCCTATATACAATCCATTCTCATGGATTTTAGAGTTGCTTTAAAATACACTTAACAAACAAAAATAACAAACAATGCCACCACATAATTACATACATATAAAACATCCCCAAAAACACACTAAAACAATATTAGTTTACTGAGGTATAAAATATACACAAGAACTAATAAATTAGTATCAAATTTAGCAATTATAACTGATTTATAGAATACAATACCTTTTTACATAAATTATTCCTAAGCTGTTTTTAAATACATTAACATTGTTAATACACAATGAATTAGAGGGCAACATATTATTACAAGATGCCTGAGGTGCGTATCCGGGTTCGTGAGGGATGGAGGTTTTAATAAAAATAAAATAACAAAATTTAATTTTAATTTATTCACACAGCTATTATTTACAGCATCCATGTATCTATCTATATATCTCCACTATTACGCTTTTAATTTCTCAGTGAGCACAGTTTTCAATGTCTATCTCAACGCTAATTAAAGTTCTTCTCAATGCCTCTGTTTGGTTATAGTTAAATAACTTACATTCATCATTAACACATGTTCAGTCTGTCTGTTACCATTTTTTTATAATGTCTTACACTCACGCCAGTCACGTTCTTCACTGCACTGATGCTCGCAGTTGCAGATTTTCCTCCTACTGGTTACTTCTCTCACCACTCCTTTCTCTTCTCACCTGTCATCTATCGCTCAAGGTTGCGCAATTATCCAAACTCCAGAATCTCATCAACTTCCGGCTTGGAGGCCCGTCAAATTTTTATACTATCGCTGGCTTTGATCTGGAATATTTGCAGCACCCCGAGTCACGCTGAGAGAGGCAAGGACGATCAAAACCAGAAAATTCTTCAGATAAACGCAGAAATTTAATCTGGCAAAGGTCAGGAGCGTGCGAGCAGCAAAAGACTTATCATGGTGCCAGGCGAAAGAATGCATGGCGGCACTCTTTTTTTTAATTTAAAATCCTGATAGGATTATTGCTCGCCTGTCTGTCAAACATCCCTTAGTGATTCGCCGCCTGCTATCATATCACTACTCTGTCCTCTTGTGCTCACTTGCGTGGGGCAGGTCAAGGAAAGTGAGCACGTAACAATATAAATAAATTTAATACAATTTCAAACAATTTTGTATTATGTTAATTTATATGTACTCCTATAAAAATTTCTCATAAAATGATTGTTTACAAAAAGAATGTGGCAGTTTAGCAAGAATTAACGGAGCTCACAATTCTCTCTGGATGTCAGTTGATAAAATTATTGACAACATAAATGAGGAGGATAACATAAATTATAATTGTTTCCAGTTTTGCTAAACATGAAAAATCTTTTGTTTATTTTATGGTTTGTAGTTAAATTATGGCAGAAGTTAATTGTAGAAACTGTTATGAGCATTATATAACATACTATTACATTTTACAGTGGTTGAAAATTATTGCTTGCCCCTCTCAGCCATAATATGTACCATTGACCAAGAGGGTTATGGCAAAAGGGGAGGGAGATAAAAAATTTTGAACCATTTTTTTAAGGAGATGAAATTAATACAATTATTGGAACAATAAATCATGGACAAGTCAAGTATAGTCTATTCATGGCATCTCCACATTTTCTGAGCAAAACCTTTTAAAACTCACCCCATGTACGTTTTTTTTTGGTTATTTCCTAAATAAATCATGTATCACAAGCATTTGATACTTTTGTTAACATTAACATACTTTCTTGTTTGGTTAATTGAAACTTTTACTTAAATTTTGTTTGTAAACTGTAATATTTACTTCACACTCAGTAGGACTTAAAAACAAAGAGGAAAGAGGTGCATTGGTAATGGATGGCAGAAAATATAGTTCTGTAAAATATAATTACATTTTGAATTGAGTTTTTTAAAATTTATTTTATTTTTTACATTATTGGTGATTGTAAAGTAAATGTTTCTTGCTGTCGTATTTTGGTTTTTAGTAATGGAATGTTGAAAACATATTTCATATTTTTGTATAAATATTTATATTTTTTTATTGTCCATCCAGTGCACAGAAATAGTGCATTGGTTTCTCCTTGGAGTTTTCGTCCAGAGTTGTTTGTGTTTTGTTTACATGTGGCAGAAGGATTTTTAGTGAGTAGCTTGAAAGTAGACTTTAGAATATCTTTAGAAAAGTTTTGCATAACCATGAATAAACTACATATTAGTTAAATTAATGGTATAGTTGTCCAGTTATTGTCTCAGTTTCTACGTCTCATAGAATCAAACGGAATATGAGCAATAAATAATTACATAACCCCCGACATGTTTCAAGTATGCAACTCCGTTTTCAGAACTTAATGTGTGCTGAAGTCCAGATATCTTCACTAACTTGGGGTCATGGTGGCACAGTGGCTAGAGCACTTGTTTCCCACCAAGGCTAACTGGGTTTGATTCCTAGTGGGGTTGCTCCTGGATTTTTGCATGTGGGAATTGTGCCAGACGATGCAGCTGGTCGGCGGGTGGGTTTTCTCTGGGATCTCCCATTTCCCCTGACCTTGCATTCTGGCACTGCCCCATACTCACCTCGCTTCACCCTCATTGGCTCTCAAGACTCCAATGTTAAGAGCTGCCCGACCCTCATCACTAACTGTGGGGAATCTTAGGTCAACATTTTGACTTCCTTGCTAACTGTATACTGCAAACCAGAGTTACGTGGCCTGTTGAAAGTTGAAAGTATTTTTTTAATATTATGGCATGCTTGCTGGTGTGACTTGTTTCAGGATCCAAGCCTGTTGGTGTTTGATGTTCCTGTGATAGCTCCAGCAGAGGACAAGACTGATGAAGTTCTAGAGAATGCTAGGAAGCTCATCCAGCAAGTTGGGAGACAACTCTCAGATGTTAAGAACAATGAAAACCTTGTTAGATTACTTCATGAAGCTCCCTACACATCGACAACACAGTTTGAAAACAGGTAAGGTTACTTTGTGTGTGTGCTGTAACTACACGTGTACACAGGTGAAACTTGGCTGGCACTCATTGGAGCTTGATGTCCTACAGCCAACCCACAGAATGAAGCAGATGAGATGGAGTGGAGCAGTAGCAGAATGAATAAAGGAGAGGAAATGGGAATACCTTGGGGAAACTCCCAAAGCAGGAGTGTGTCAGTCATACTCCCTGTGTGACAATCCCTGTCTGGTGCCTGGGACAGTACTGGTAATGTTGAAAACAAGAAAGTTACTGCATCGGCTTAGTCCTGCATAGTGTGGTATGGCCAGGGTGACCAGATTTTGAAAATAAAAAACTAGGACACTCATTAGCCATACAACATTGCTCTACAAAAATAGCTATATGGACATTATTATTTTTGCTCAGAAATCATTATGTGAAAGGGTATGAACTAAGAGTTTTGGTGCGCAGTCAAAATATTAAAACTAAACAATTGCTCATTTGCGTTGATGAGTCTTTGTTGCGCTCCGAGCTTGGAAAATGTGATTGACTTTGTACAAACTATTTGAACTTTTACTTTTTCATGACTTTGTGTTTGCTATCCGTGTCAGCAATGTTTAGAAGTAGATAATAAGTTTTTATTGTTAACAATCAAGAAGTTGCAAGTATAATGGCGACACAAATTAAACCCCTGTTATTATGACCAATTGTTTGATTTAAAAAAACCGGAACATTTCCATGTCGTAAGAAAGTTTTTCAGGACACTGGGACAATACATGTGAAACCGGTACTGTCCCGGTTTTACTGGGACATTTGGTCACCCTGGATACGGCACTGGCCAGTCCTTTCAAAATCCATCGGTTAGCACGTTCTGGATGGTCCGACTGCGTTATTAAACTGGGCGCAGGATATTCGAGTGCCATCATAATGCTATGTGCTTATAGCACTGGATGGATGGCTATGAAATCTTGGGTTAGCTATAATAGTTTGCATGAGTTGAAAACATGTACTTTCAAGCTCTTTTTGCTGCCCTTGATTAAGGACATTTTCGACAGATGCCAAGCATTCAGTTATTGTGCCAGTTACTTTTACTTCATTGATTCGGAGATTTTTCCTTCTCTATACAGAATTTTCTTTAGTAAAGCACGTCAGAAAAATTGGTAATTTAATTAAACTTTTATTAACAATTTATTTGCAGTGATTTTTATACAGTACTTATATGCAACAGTTTAATGTGAACAGGATACAGTTTTTATTATAAAACATTTATATTTATATATTTATTTTTATATATATTATTTATTAGTATGACAGAAAATAGTAAACCTGTTTCCAACTAGCACGTTTTCTTACAATAACTTGAAATAAAAAATATTAGTAATAATCAAGTATAGAGTGTCACATAAAATATTGGACCCCAAAATTTACTTTACCCCAGGTTCTCAATATACCCTGGGTGGCCTTGAGCCCCTAGGACTGTGCTAGTCAAGAGTTAGGAGAAGGACGAGTCCTGTATTAAAGCCATAACTTTCAATACTTACTTTTTTTTTTTTTAAATTAAAGCTACATAGACTTATTTCAAACAGAAATACGATAGCAATAACGTTGTGCTGTGTTGTTATTGCAGTGATGACAGTCGGCTGTATGTAAAGCATTTGGTGAATACAAAAATGCAAGAACTGCTGATGAATCGAAAGGTACGTATCAGACGGTACTTCTGTAAGCAACTTTGATTTCTGTTAAGTATGTAGGGTTTTATGGCCCCTAACCTGCAACTGATTCAGGGTGTATGAGTTGATAATTATGTAATATTGTTCCACAGAGTTTATTGAATGTCTGGTCCATTTGCCAGGAAGACTGCTTTGTGTGACGTGTGTTAGCTCATGAAGCCCGGAAGGAGGGGAAGATGATGAGAAGAGCAGTATGTTTCACCTGAGTGAGTGAAGAGATTTGGTTAGCTCTTAACCGCGAGGTCTTGAGAGCCGATGAGGGTGATAGAGGTGAGTATGGAGCAGTGCCGGAATGAAAGGGCAGGGGAAACTGAGATCCTCGAGAAAACCCACCGACCAGCGACATTGTCCGGCACAATTCCCACATGCAAAACTCCAGAAGTGATCCGGCCAGGGAGCGAACTGGGTTCTCCTTGGTGAGAGGCGAGCAGGCCAACTGCTCAGCCACCGCGGCCCCTTCTGCATATGGTGTTTTTTATTTTACTGCTACTTATAATGTCACTGTTGCTCTTGCTATCACCATCACCACTCTGCAAGTTCACAATTACCCTGGCTATGCATTGTCCCTTAACCTGTAATTTTCGGTACGTATTCTGAATTGTCTTAACATTTTTTTTGCCAGTCTTCTTTAGTGATGTTTTGTATCTCTGAGTTTGTAAGTGGAAGAGTTTTGTAAGGCAACCAAACTATGTTATTAGTGGCTACTCGTTAATTTCTGTAGATTCCATGTGCATATATGCAATTGAGAATACAGTGGTATGGTGGCCATCTTACAACTTAGTGGCCATTTGCATGAAAAATGTTGTCTGCGCGGTATGTTACAAGAATGCAATGTAGTTTCACTTGCTATAATTTGCACAGTCCAGAATGATGTAGGTGATTTATGTGTTTGGTCTATTAGGTATAAGCTTCCTTTCACATCACGTAGTGGAATTTTCACCATTAATTTCATTGTCACGGTTGCCATATTTTTTTGCCTTTAAAATTACATCAACAATGCTCCATCAATGAAAACTTACTATCTTCCAGCATGTGCTTATATAATTCACATGTCCTGCTCAATCATTTTTATGTGCCAGGAACCTCTTCATGTTGCCAACATTAACTGGTAGTATAGCTTGAACGAATCAGTGTTTCATCAAGATACATTACAGAAATCTTTTTATCTAAACTGTAATTTCCATGGGTTGTTCTCAAATACCACGTGCACCATGCCGCCATGTCATTTCTTTCAGTAATGTAAGACCACTTGTTTTTACATTTTTCGAACTGATATCCATTCTTTTTTAGTATTTTTCTGAGTTTCCCTGCTACCACCAAAATTTATTTTTTTCCTACTGAACAAACTGCATTTTCTCAATTGCATTCATTGTTTATTTTTGCAGTGTACAATTCCCAAACAGTTTTCCTCATTACCATACGGTTAAATTGCTCCAATCCAATCTTCCTATTTGGTGGTCTCCTCGTTTTGATGGGCATCAACAGGTTATGGTGTCTCGTACCGAAACAAAACTTGCGCCTCTTCTGTAAAGGAAACGTCCCCCTTCCTCTCCCTGTATTTTAAGGTGATTCTTTTACAGTCGCTTTTAAATTAAAACTAGCATCAGAGTGAAAATGCAGCTTTTTCATAATGGATTCTTTAAAAAATTACATTTTTTTTCCCCAAAAATTCTATATAGTACTTGTATTGTTTAAAAGTGGTGTCCGAAACACCACACAATTTCCAGATAGAAAAATGTTTTAAAATTCCTTTTGTACAATGTTATAGTGTTTAATAACTCTTATAAAAGTGATGTTTTAACTAATATTATCCCAATCTTAATGTAGCCTCAAGAACTCCTATCGACGTGTTCACTTGGTGCTGATACTGGTCGAAAACATCTTTTGGGTGAGAAGAAAAACAGAAATGTACAAGTGAAAAATGCTACCAAGGTTCAGCAAAATTATTTTCAAGAAGTTACTTCACAAAGTAAGTTTCACACCCAGAAACGAGCAATACATTCTGAAGAAATCATTCACAAGACAAAGCACGTGAATGTCGGATCTAGATCTAGAATATTGGGCAGCGACAATTGCGGCAATCGTAAACAACTAGACGTTCAAAGCAATTTGTCTGACAAAAACCCAGATGTTAAAAAAATGCCTAAAGGTAATTTTGTTTCCGAAAAGGTTTCTGTGCATAAAAAACATGTGGCGACTATTGGTGAAAACAGAGGAGTTAAAATAACAAATGTTCAGAAAAATAAATTTGGGAGTACAAGCACAAATTTGTCTACAGAAACTACAAACACAAAAATTAGACAAAGAGTCAGAAATAGCAAACTGGAAGTAGTAAATAAAAGTGCTACGAAAGAGGAAGAATGTCCCTGTCCAATTTGTTCTTATGAGAAACAACACAAAGAAACCTCAACATGCAAAAAATACCCCAATTTGCAAGCAGATATGGTTCAGAGATATGCAGAAAATGACATAAAAGAACTGGCTATTAACAAGCAAGAAAGTCATAAGAATGAAAGAGAAAATTCAAGTATCAGGACTTCTTCGTTGAGAAATGTTTCCAAAGACTACCCTGCAAAAGTTGCAGGCAGGGTCAAAGCCAAAATTTCATCAGAGAATCTAAATAAAAGAAACTTTACTAGACAGGTTCAAGCACGTGTTCATCAGGCTAAACAACTCGGAGCCTCTAGTGATACTGCAGAGTCAAGAAAATCTCTGATAGAGACTACAAACTATTCCAGTGAGATGGGAGACAGAAGCCAATCATCAGGAACTTGCGAGCCCAAAGAAGAAAATTGGGCGAACGTACTGAATACTGGGTCTTCGTTGTCCATCATGCAGACATTGCTCTCGTTGTTCAGTGAAAATACAAAAAAGAAGGAACAAACATGTCTGCAGCAAGCAGAGAAACAGAATGTGGTCAGTTGTCCTGTGCATGGGACACAATCTCGTTCGGACACTGGTACGCCGGCGGCTCCTCGAGGTGAACCAACCTTCAAAGCGAGAACAGCTGAGAAGTTACAGAAAGAGGTCACTTTCCAGGAAGTTAGTAAAGTTAGTACACACATCTGTTTACACTGTGGGAAAGTAAAGAAAAACTTTGCTTTGCAGAAGAAAAAGACTGGACAGAATTCCTGCTACAAGGTTCAGTGTAGAGGCAATTCTGAAAGTGTTGCTTCTTCCTTGAGCACTGGTTCTGTGGATAATGAAGGCAAAATGATTCTACTAAAGAAGCTTGTTACTGCTGCTAAACAAGGAGGGTCTATGGTTTTCACTAAAAATAGTGAACAATTGAATTCACAGGAAGAACTGGAGCAAAAAATGACAACTCAACCTGTTGCCACCAGATCACTAGAATACGGAGTGTCCGAGTGGATGGAACCATCGGCGAAGCTGCAAGCTGGCAAGGAAGATAACTGTGGAAGACCAGCTATGCTTGTTCTCACGTCAGAAGAGGGACCACAAGTATCTTCATCAGCGGAAGATGCAGAGCCACTACACAGCTCCCTGCCATGTGCAAATCCTCTGCAGGCAAGGTATGTGTAAGATGTGGTTAGTTTGACTGACTGAGTATGAAATAAGATATGGTGGGAATAGGCTACTGGGCTACTAATTGCAATATTAAGAGGTGATAGAAAACTCAAGTACTCGCAGAGCAGTAATCGCGGATAGACATACAGAAATTCGGATTAACACATTTTCCATACGGATGCACGGCCACATGGAAAATGTGTTTGTCGGACTTTGTGTATGTGAGGCTGTCTTCAAGTACCCTCCTGTGAACTTGTTTTTTTCTATCTCCTTTTAATAATGTGATTGTGTATAAAGTGTAAGTACCACTTTTGCACGACTCTTGTTGCTTATAATTATAATTTCATTCACAAGTACAACTACACAATGTAGATTTATCACATTTTTTTTTATCGCTTGTACTTTATACACGACTTAAAATTTTTTAACCCCTTTTAAGGTATTAATATTGTTCTTTAGGTAGTGGAGAGTTTTGGGTGGCTCTTAACATCAGAGTCTTTAGAACTGATGAAATTGAAGTGAGGTGAGTATGGAGCAGCGCTGGAAAGG
>NQII01000821.1:175699-203568 GCA_002778355.1 Clitarchus hookeri | reverse complement strand
GAAAACCAGTCGGCCAGTGGCATCGTCCAGCACGATTCCCACATGCAAAAATCTGGGAGTGACCGTGCCAGGATTCGAACCTGGCTCGCCTTGGTGGGAAGCGAGCACTCTAGCCATTGTGCCTCCATGGCCTCCTTTAGGTAGACATTTATCAAGTAAGCATCTGAGAAGTCTGATTGACTCTTGCGTTAACTGTCATCATACAGTCCTATTTTAATTCACTTTTGCTTTGCATAATTTAATCCAAACTATTAATCAAAATTCACATTATTCAACATTAGGTATCATGCACAGTAGGTATTATAGTTATGCAGGTTTACAATTTTTATACGTAAGTATTTACAGTGTTACAGTTTAAAAGTTGTTTATTTTGGATAGTTAAGTTTTCTCTTTATGCAAGTGCTTTGCTGTGAGCATGGCAAACCACAATTGTTTTTAATCATTTGTTTGTAGTGAATGAAGTGGAAATTGTTTGTACAGTCGAATTGAAGAGATAATGAAAATGCTGGAAGACATTGACTGTGGGAACTTATCAGTTGGTCGCACACCCGAGGATGCTGAGCCATCACAAATGCAACAGCAACAGGCTAATGAGATGGTGCAGCAACACAATTATGAAATGCAGGTATGTATTGCAAGAAACTGAAAGAAGCTGGCAGCAGTATTTTTGATAAGGAATATTATGGTGATTTATTATGACCATATTACTCCTGTGTAGTGTATGTCATGTACAGAAACTTACAATCTTGAATATTCAATATCAGCGTCAGCCTGAGAACTTAGACAACAGATATGAATGTTGATTTTGTAGATTATTGCTGTCCTCAATTCACTCCTACATCACAAGCAAACGTTGAAGAACCGTCAGTATTTTGTCATGAAGAGTGTTATTAATGACTTTAGCTAAAATAACTTAAGCAGTGGTATAAAAATGTTAAAATATCACAGTTGGCAATTGTGTGTTTTAATTTTGTTTTTCACAGTTAGTTTGTTGTTCCCACATTGTCATCCCACTTCAATGCTTGCACATTTTTGGGCACAAAGAGGTTACAGTGACCAACGTGTATGTGTTAAAGTGCAGTGAAATTCCTAACAGAAAGCATTTGTGTGAAATATTCCACGAGTTTGAGGGAACGTTAATTCATCATCTACATAACATAAAACATTATTAGCAAGGTTTTTGTGACTATCTTGTGCATAGTTTCTGATTTTTCGACTGATATCATTGAATCACATTGCTCTTTGCTTAAGTTACAGGGTAGCAAAGAGTACGAGAGTGTATCGGCAGTAGAATATACCATGCTAAATTTTCTTCTTTGAAATTCAGGTATTAAATTGACGAACTAAGGAAACTTAAGCACCACTATAGTGTTTTTTCATTGTATGGGATTTCATAAAATAGTTTCAGTGCACTGTATCTTACTGCATAAAATTCTGTGGAACATAATGGGACAGTGCTGATATGAATAAATTTTGAAGAAGTTAAGGATAAAGTGAATTTTATTTTAATAGGAAAGCCATTTTTTAGGAATTTTCCTAACACTATGTAACTGGATTATGATATCTTACGTAAACTATTACAAAATTAGTTTTAACAAATACTTTTATTTTATGAATTGAGTGTGTTATTGTTTCAGGAGGATGGAGAAAACTCAAAGAAGGATGAAGAAGTAGTTGACGTGGAGTATGATGATGACTGGGAAGAAGAACCAGAAGAGGAAGGGGAGAAAGATAAGGAAACCGGGTGTACAATTGATGGAAGTTCTGATGCTTCAGATGCAGGCAAAGGTTACACATATTGTATCATGAACATTAATAATAGTTCACTGTGACATCAAACATCTGCCCGTTCTACCTTCATTGGTGTTCAAAAGTCTAAAATTATTTCTACATTTTTAGCACATTTCATACTTTTTTTGTTGTGATACGATACAACAGTCCAAAAAAGTATGCCAGTGGAGAAAAATTACTTTTCATATTAAATAAAACGTGCTATAGGAATTAAAAATTTATATATTTTTTGTACAATTCTGAAACTAGATTAAGACATTATGATACAACTCAAAATATTTGCCCACATTATTAGGATACCTTGAATATTTCTTGAAAATTTGGTTTGTGGTTTCCCCATATTTCAGTTTTAATTTTTGAGAGAAAATTTAAAATTAAAATGGCTAGAAGTTACCCCAGGTGAACCAAGTGTCAGATTTCAAAGAAATTTCCTGAAACCAAACTGTGTGGTAATCAAACTTTTTTGAAATTGGTATGAATAAAGATATTAAGGTAAATGTTTCATATTTAAGCTAAAAAAAACATGGTGAATATTATTATTCAAATTATTTAGTATTTTAATTAATTAAGTTAACATCAATATCGTGTCACAAGGGCTGAGGTGGTGTAGTGGTCAGACTACTCGCCTCCCACCAAGGTGAACCGGATTTGATTCCCGGCTGTGTCACTATCAAATTTTTGCATGTGGGACTCATACCGGACGATGTCGCTGGTCAGCGGGTTTTCTCGGGGATCTCCCTTTTTCCCCGCCCTTGCATTATGGTGCTGCTCCATCCTCACCTCGCTTCACCCTCATTGGCTCTCAAGACCTCGATATTAAGAACTGCCCAAATCTCACCACTCCACTCCAATATTGTGTAAATGTAGAAAAAATAAATTTTACTCTTAAACATTTTTAAGGTAGTGTCAGCAGGGTAGAGATGAGACTGATGGTTGATGCAGCCTGAGGGAAACCTGGACATCGAGGGGCACTTGTTGTTCCAGACCGGCCTAGAGAGTGGATGAGTAGGGATGAGGAGCAGGTGTAGAGGCAGTGCAGTGCAGTGCAGTGCAGTGCAGTGCAGTGCAGTGCAGTGGTTAAAGTGGTAGGGGGAATGGAAGTACCCCAAGAAAAACCACGTACTATTGGTATCCAATGCCTGCCATGTTTCTCATGTGCAAAAAATCCTGAATGGGTTCCGCAGGGAATTGAATCCGAATCTCAGTGGCGGGAGGCTAACATGCAAATTGCCTAGCTATTATTGTGGGTCCCTGAATAATTCAAACTCTGTGCTCAAAATAACAGAGTCCGAAATTTCTGTTCTCGGCAGATAATTGGTTTTTATGCTGTACAAGTAGTGGAGTAAACTTAACAAGGAGGAAGTGTGCAGAAATGCTTACAAATGCTGGTGTTCTTTCAAATATTTGGCATTACTTGCATAACAAATTGGACTAGGATNATTTAACAAGGGGGAAGAAATATGTGTGCAGAAATGCTTACAAATGCTGGTGTTCTTTCAAATATTTGGCATTACTTGCATAACAAATTGGACTAGGANAGTGTGCAGAAATGCTTACAAATGCTGGTGTTCTTTCAAATATTTGGCATTACTTGCATAACAAATTGGACTAGGATATATTTTATAACTTCTTGTTTCAGATTTGCAATTTCAGGTAGCATTATTTTTTTTAAGCACATATTCCTCAAAATTCTTGTAAGCAAAAAGAGAAATCTAATTTTTTTTAAACATATGGTTTTTTTTTTTGCGAGCTAGGTTACTTTGAAGTTATAGATTCTTTACATTACCTGCTTTTGTCACTGTCCATTATATATTATAGTGGATGATATCTCTGAACTCAATTCGGTTGCATTTCATGTCTCTTTAGAGTGCTAGTGAAATATATGAAATAGTACTGCCACTGCCAGTATGTTTGCGATCAAATTCACCTACATATGATTACAGCCTCTGTAGCTTCTTGAAAGTAATCTTGTTTAATGTTGATAGCATTTTCTACACGAGTCCAGCCGCATCAAAATTTTTTTGGAGAGAATTTTTTTTTTAAGCAAAAGCAATTATTTTTGCAGAACATAATAGAAATACAGCGGCTGCTGGAGAGAAGTTGGCATTGCTATTATTTGCTTCTAAAAACACAATATTATTATTTTACAGAGTTAAGCGTGTATATTTGTTTAGATGGAAAACCATTTCTATTAAAGGCAAAAATAAACTTCAAGCTTCCTTCAGAAATTAAATTTCCTACTGAGGTGTTGTTTTAATCTGTGGCCTCATATCGTTGGTCCGGAACAAGACAGTTGTAACTTAAAAAGATACAGTTGCAACTCAAAAAGATACAGTTTTTAGNTTTAATCTGTGGCTTCATATCGTTGGTCCGGAACAAGACAGTTGTAACTTAAAAAGATACAGTTGCAACTCAAAAAGATACAGTTTTTAGGAGAAGCATCTAAAAATTTTCTTGCTATTCCTAATAGAATATTATGAAAACAAATAGCCAAAATGAATTGAAATTTTGTTTACAATACCTTCATTCATACATACAGCATACTGGTGTAGTTCTTAATGTGTTGGTTTTGTCATGTTGCCAAAATTTGAAGGAAAAAAACGTGAGAGATGATACTCTTGTACAAAATGTATCGTCATTCTGTTTGAGTTAGGTCAAACTATATTTGGCAAAGTAGCGGTAAAATGGTAGGTCGCGAAGATGTCAGTGTTAGCACAGAGCTCCAGCACTGGAAGTGGTGGTGCGAGCTGCTGAGAATGAACTGCCGTTCTGCGGCGGTGCAGGGACATATATCCATCTACTCTTGGAGGTGGCGGGGATAGCTCGTCCCTCTGTAGGCGGAACTGCGCTCTCTGGTGCCATCTCTCAGTCCGTGACGAAAGCAGACGTCTCTGTCATGCGGGGTTGCATCTGCGGCATGAGCTTAGGCGACGCGCTAAGCTGGCTTCTATCACACGAGATGCGTTGGCATGACGTCTGATAATAAGGCAAACTAACTTGGCTGCCTTTGTCCGTGAGTGCTCCCATGTCTAGGGGCATGCTGGTAGACTCCGGATGCATGCAAGTTGTTTGAGGATCACACCCCGCCTGGGTTACGTGATTCCATGTGCAGATGAGGCAAAATCGTGTTTATATTTACTTATTAAAGAGTGTCACGCATCAAATTATTTCTGTCTGTAAAGCCGGGCAAGTTTCAAACCCCAGGTCAGAATTCACTGTTAGTGGTATTAATTATTTGATCCAAGATTTTAATATCCTTCATCTTCACTGTACACTACACCTTACATATTACAGTATGTAATAATGTGGATAGCTGAAACATTATGTTATTATGATTAATTTTTTTAGGTTGCAGAAGTGAGCAGAGTGCGCCCAGCATAGCGGCACCAGATGGAAAATCAGGAAGCAGTTCAGACTCTGAGGGTTTATCTTCAAAACATCATTCCTCTGATAAAGACTCATCTTCGTCTCAACAAGTGGCTGCTGCAGATGCAGAAAGTGTGCATCTTGAGCCTCCCACAACTTCTCCATTGGATTTAGTCACATCTGAAGGTAGCAGTGCAGCTGTACTGACTCAGCAGACATTTAGCGTATATAACACCAAAGAAAATCCTACCTCAGAAATGTGTGCATCGTCTCACACTACATTCCTCACAGCTTCACATCTTCACCCAATTTCAGCTCCTTGTATCTCATTGCCAATCACAGATACAGGCACTGATGATCCGTATGTCACTGCAGAGAATAAAATGTATCAACCAGGAGACATTTCAAAACTGATTCCTCCTTCGACTACGTCCACTATGGCAAATGGCTCTTCAAAATTCAGTCGTGTGTTTTTGACACATGAAAATCCCTTTAACAATCCTGTAGTTTGTAATAATCCTGTAGTTTATGATTCAGGAACACAGACTAAGGAGACGAAATTGCCTCTTTACCCTAGTGTCAATCCTCAGGTAACTGGACTTGGTAGTACTGCAGAGTCAGCGTTCTCTCAAGTTTTGCCACCAAATCTCCATGTACCAAACATGACGTCATACATTCCAGTACACGGACAGATTCCACCAGCTACGTTTTTCATGCCTTTACACCAGATGCCATACTTCATCGCTCCTATGCCTGTGCAGAACCAGCCAGTCCACTTCCCAGATAGAACAACCCCACAGCAGCAGTCCAGTAATATATTTGAGGCAACGAGAATGGATGATGCTGCTCGTAGAACTACATATGTCACCACATCAACTTCTCTTCATTCTCAGGACCTGGATTCTGAATGCGGTCAACTTACGGCTCAGCGGTCAACAATCTCCCCGCCAAATGTTCATTCTCAAACCAAGTATGTAGAGAGGCCTTCAGAAACTGCACATTCGGTGCTAGAAAATCCTTTTTCGCAGCTCACTACGCATTCATCAATGTTACCATTGGCCATAAATTCTACGTACTCTTGTTCAGAAAATGTAGGGAACAGCCATGAATCGCAGGCTAGCATCTCGTGCAACAGCAACAATATAAAACACTCAACAAACAAAGGTGTTCAAGCAAGCCTTCAAAGTCTTCAGGTTAAAGGAGTTCAGGTTTCTGATATTTCAGATGAAATACGAAATTTTAAAGAGAAAGTGAGGAGTTCCTCGAGTACTGCGATACCAGCGTGGCGACATAAAGAAGGTTTCCGTCGACAGATATTACCAAGCCCTATCGTCGAGGCGGCCAGCGAAAACACCTCAACCTCGGATGAGAGTCTGAGTGCACACAAAGAAAAATTGCCATCCTCAACACTGTCAGAATTGATAGAGTCATCCACGGACACTGATGTCACACCCAGCTGCAGTGTAAGTGTGTAACTATTGTTGCATGATTTTTGCATGTAATTTTAGACATTGATAATTTTGTGCGCTGACAGTGTAATAAAAGCCATAAACAAGGGTCTTTGGTCTCCTCGAGTGTAGAAGATGTCATTAATATTAGAGCAGAAAAACTGGTTCACCAAGTGACTGACTACCGTAGTTATGTAGGTACTGGGTCAGTAGTATTTATGTAATAATGTTGTAGATAACTACTTTATTTGGACTGATAAATGAGTTAGTGCTAGTGTTAGTTTATGTCTGCAGTCCATTCACGGTTACTTCCAATTTTCCTGAAGCCCTGCTGAAGTTTTACTTCCAGGATAGTCCTCCACCTTGTGCAAACAAAGCTTAACCAAGCCTAGAAAATTACACCAAAGGGACTGTGCACCACATTTGTGCACACTCATTGTAATAATATTTTGCATAAGAACTACTTCTTACCACACATTACCAACACCACTGTTTTCTCACCATTTTTATTAATATTAATAAAATTAAATATTATAATTTATCGATAAAATATAAATGTAAAATTTCAATTTGAACCAAAAATACGGTACTTTTACGTTAACAGAAGTATAAAACGCTTGTGATACAGCGTATTTAGGAAATAACCAGACACATTATCCATGGGGTCATTTTTCAAAGGTTAGATTCTGAAAGTGTGAAGAAACTGCAAATAGACTATACCAAACATATTAATTCTATTAGAGTGAGTGAAGAGTTTCGAGCAGCTCGTAACAGCAAGGTCTTAAGAGCCAATAATGATGTTAGAGAAATGACTAATAAAATATGTATTGTATAAACAAATTTATTTACAGTAATGATGTGTATGGCTCTTGTTATACGTAAAGATGTCAATGGGAAGCTTTTGCTGCTAGTGAAAATAGGCAAACGTTTCTTAATACTGTTCTATCACATTACATGTTTTATTACTGATGAATAAATATTTGCAAAATCAAAGCTAGAATGAGTGGATTTTGGCATTTTACATTGACATGTAGTGATAGACTGTGGAAAAATTACATTAAAATTTTGAGTTACTTTAATTTTTAATGATCTTGACGCATGGCGTCTGGTTAAAATGGCGGCGATGTCACCATCAGATATAGGTTACTTTGGTGCCGGATAGACACACTGGCTAAAGTCACTGGGGGATAGTTTGTATTATCTGTCACCCATTGGTAACCCTGCTGTGATATAGGGTGGGGCGTGTAGCCCTTTGACAAAGCACGAAGTCAGGTGTGGTGATAACGGCTTTACGCACTGATGGTTTGGACAAAGTCTTTCTTTTACCTGCAGTGGGCTTCACCCGGGGTAGATCCTGGCTCGGCAGCTGCTGGCTGGAACTGGTGCTTTGTCCTGGGGCGGCGGTGGTACTGCTGGCGGGATTGGTAGGCTCCGGAGGCGGGTTGCTGGTCCTCTCAGGCCTGGAGTAGGTGCAGACTATACCCAGTGGCACTGGAAGGCCCAGTCATAGACGTACTGAGCGGGTGAGGCTCTCCGGCAGTCTTTTGGGGTGGCTGGATAAGAGAACTAGGGGGAACTGGTAGGTGAGGCCTTGTCAGTTGTCAGGCGGCGTGAGCTTGGTCTCTTGGGGAGGGGCTGCTGAGGGCAGACAGCAATGGGTTTCAGAGCAACTGACTAGGTTTAGAGGTAGTAGCTGCCTTCATAACTCTCCACCTTGCACCGCTTCTATGGGTGAAGGGCATACTGGAAAGGTACTACGGTCTTTCACACGAAGTAGGAGCATGAGTTCCCTGGCTAAAGTGTAACCAGAAGGGGTTAGGCCAATTTGAGTCCTGTCACTCCATCTGGTGAAGTACAATGCGGTGGATGGAGTGGGTTAGCTGATCTGGATGTCTTAGCTGCTTCGTTACGTGTGTTCCTAGTTGTTGTGGCTCTACATTACAATGTTCCAAGTACCAGAGTACTTGGTTCAAGGTATGGGTGGCCATCAACTGGGTTATGCCTGGTGACATACGTGTGCCCGATTAAGGGTAGCCCGCAGTCCTACATTAGTTTCGGTAAAGTGGGTTTCAAGACGCAGTCTCCTGCTTCTCCTTTGTGGGGGTTTGATGTCTACAAGGTGTGAAGTCACAATCTCCCTAGAATAAGCACACGGGGTTAGGTAAGAATATGTGTTTATTACCCAGAGGTGGACCGTACACTCTCCTAGCTATCAATTGTACTGGAACTGACGGAAGTAGACTACGTTAAACCAGGTAAAGGGGACCTGGGGCAAAACTAAACAAGAGCAGAAAAGGCTAGGTAGCTATTATAACAACTAACCCTAACTAATCTAGGCTGTTGTTGAGAAGGGACTTGGGGTTCACTACCAAAGTGGTGGTGAGTGTAAGGGGAGTCAAAGACTTCTTCAGGGGTCGCTGAATGATGGTCTATAAGGCTTCTGGGAGAGCGGTGGTCCTTTGTGAGGAAGGCAGTAAGCATAGAGCTCCAGCACATGAGTTGGTGGAGCGAGCTGCAGAGTATACAACTGACATCTTGGGGCTGCGCGCCGGCGTATATAGTCGGCTGGTCGGGTGTCTTCGGGCTAGAGCTCCTTCCTTAGCAGCGCAGTCCGCATTCTCTCGTGGAAGGCTGGAAGTGATAGTTACCCCTGTGTGCAGGTTGCGTCGCTCCTATAAGCTTAGGGGCAGCACTAGGCTTCGTTGCTGATTTCTGTCGCAACGGAGGTGATTACTGGTCACATGACATCTGATATAAAGGCATAGACATTCTCAGCTGCCATGTCCTTGGGTGCTCCTTGGGTGTGCAGGTTGGCACTGGAAGCAAGTTGTCCTGGGTTCAAACCCCGCTCGGGGTGACGTGACGTGACACGAATATGAGGTGGAGTAGTAAATAATTATTATGTGAGAATGCGTCACGTGTCAATTTTATTTTTAAATTTGAGATATTTTGGTAGTATTGTTAGAGTAAAAAATATTACATTATACCTGGTTCATGGAAAGCCTGACTCTTTTTATTCCACCATGAAATGTATCCTTCCTTATTCATATATTGATATTTTTATTCCCATGGACCTATTAATGAGCATACAAAGCATCAGTCTGGTGACAGTAAAACATTTTTTAAATTTTAATATGTATAGTATATAAACTGCTCACAAAAAATTTAGCATATATCAGAATTCAGGATGTTATATTGAGTAAAAGTAGTTAACATTTAATGTTGTACTCCTAATAGCACAGTGGAAAAAAACACAATATTCGTTTAAATCATCCCAGTATGAAACAAACAAAAGGCATAAACTGAAAACAACTTAAACGCCATTTCATTAACAAAACAAAAAAAGGTCTTCTCGGATGCACTGACATAATTTAAATAACGTGTAGGGCCTCCACGANAAAGGTCTTCTCGGACGCACTGACATAATTTAAATAACGTGTAGGGCCTCCACGATTCCTGAGGCACGCTTGTATCAGACGAGGCATGCCAANAGGTCTTCTCGGATGCACTGACATAATTTAAATAACGTGTAGGGCCTCCACGATTCCTGAGGCACGCTTGTATCAGACGAGGCATGCCAAAACACGATCATTAAGCATTTCCTGAGGCAAATTGTCCCATTCCTCAATTGCGGCTGTTTTTAAGGCCTGAATTGTCATTGATGGTTGCACGGTTTGAAATCGCTCGTTTGAGGAAGGACCACACATTCTCTATGCCGTTTATGTCTGCTGGATAAGATGGCCAGTTCATTCCCGCGAACAGGGAATTTGCTAAACTTTTTGTGAACAGTGTAGTTATTTATTTTAAGGTCTTGTCACACAATTATAATCATACCCCCGCCATCTTAAACTAGCACTCCCGACAAGAGAATAGCACACGAGTCTGTATGTTCCGCGCCTCTCCCCTGGTAAGGACAGTGACACCTCCTACCCCTCCCCCTCCGCAGAGGATAACAGCCACCTTGGTAAGATGGAGAGTATAATCAGCCTCCAAAATTACCCCCCGACGACGCATCGCCCTTACGGCCACAGAGAAAAAGGAGACCAAGCAATACTCGAGGTTTCAACCCTCGACACCCAAGGCACCCGTGGTCTGCACCAGAGAGGTAACTCAAACCCTATGAATCATACTGTATATCATCACAGGATGCAAGTAGCATCAATCAGTCTGCAATAAATGTTAATAATGTAAGAATAATTCTGATAAGTGTTAAAAAAATTCAATTCAAGAAAATACAGTATGTTTAAAAGTTAACCTTTGAAGGAATTCAATGCATTCAGTAATTAAAAAGGTAAGCTTGCCTTTTTTATAATGATTTTTATGGCGTTGTTGTTATTTTATATATCATTCAATAAGTTTAATTTAAAAATCATGAATTTTATTTGAACATAAATAAGTACGTTAAAAATTGCCTTTTCTATAATGTGATTGCAAAAGCAATCTGAGTTCACTTGCCAGAAGTTTGAAAATGATACATTTTAATAACAATATATGAAATAGAATTACTTTTCCTATTTCAGTATCAACGTTTTTTGTAACTATACTAGTAAAGGTTAATATTAAAATACACACATGCAGTAATTTTCAAAGTTATCCTTCAAAAGAAAATTGCAAACTTTCGAGGCCAATTTCAGGCTGGTTGTCTTGGCTTCCGGTTGGAGCCATATCTTGATTTCTTCAACTGATGTTTCACCATACCTTGCAGTTGGCATGTTCAGGGGTCTTGAACAAGACTCCTGCTGTCAGTCTGGTTCGAGGCCTGTGAAGATGCTTGCTGCAAGTTACGGCAAAAGTCGGTGGAAGAAACCAAGATGCAGCTCCAACCGGAAGCCGAGACAACCAGCCCTTTATTCCAGAAGTTGATTTAAAAATACTCAATGAACCATAGAATAACTGTATGAAAAGGTGTCCGATCATGCAGACTCGTCTAAAAAGTCATGATGGTTGTATAGTGATAGTGTTTTTCGTCTCGACAGGATTTGTCTGAAGGAGAAGTGCATTTATCTTCAGAAGGTGTAATGAGACTGTCACCAACGACTCGCAGCAGCCCGGGGGAAGTGAGTCAGTGCGACTGTAGCGAGGGGGAGGTGTGTCCACATAAACATCAGGTATATCAGGTGAGTTGGTATAAGCTAAGTATACCAGTAACAGGTGAGGTGATAGACTTGGGTGGTGCTAAACAGCTGAGGTTCTCTGCACTGATGGGAGTGAGACGAGGTTGAGAGGTAGCAGCAACATATTGCAGTGGTGGAGAAAATGGAGTACAGCAACTAAACCCACTCATGTGGGTTGTGAAAGTCAGAATTGAACCCATTGGCAATCAAGCCTGGTTTGCCCTGGTGGAAGGCGAGTTTACACCACCATCGCCCTGTATTACAGTGAATAGACACTTAAAGAAATATATCACTATTACAGAACTACACCATCAGCTGGCGGCAGCTGATAATAGTGACGGGGCCAACTGTGTAGAAACTATTACAAAAATATTTGGAGCACGTCGGCAAACATGCAAATGCTGATATGGAGACTTATGTGTTTAACGCAGCATCAGACTACAGGGGGCCACGGTGGCTGAGCGGTTAGCGTGCTCGCCTTCCACCAAGGCGAACCGGATTCAATCCCCAGGCAGACCACTCCCGAACTTTCGCAAGTGGGAATCATGCTGGACAGTGTTGCTGATCGGCTGGTTTCCTCGGGGATCTCTCGTTTCCCCCGTCCTTTCGTTCCGACACTGCTCCATACTCACCTCGCTTCACCCTCATCTGTTCTCAAGAACTCAATGTTAAGAGCTGCCCAAATATCTTCACTCGCTCGCTCTTCGACCAGGCTACGGCAAGCTGCGCGTGCTCCCCTCATCGGCCACACCCCGCTCCCCGTAAATTCACCCGCCAGCAGTTGCGACACTAACTGTCTCTGTAAGGAGACTTAATCATTCTGTCACAACTATAATTTTATTACTGTTGAATGGTTTCAATACAGGCAGTCATTCCTAAAGGTATAACAGAAACATGTTACGTACATGTATGTGGATAATGTCGAAATTATCTAGAAATCTGAATTCCTTGCAGAAATATGAAGTCTAGTAGTGGGTGAATTGTGGAGAATTTCAATTCACAGGCAAATCTGCTTTTGTGGAAGTTCATATTATAGGCACATTTGTAATTCACTTACTGTTTCAGTCAGACAGTGTTCATGCTTGTTGGTATGTGTAGGTACAAAACTACGAACAGGGAAGCATGAGAACGTCTTTTATCTTACTAGTTTTTAATTCTACTGGCATGGTGCAGATTTTGCCCACTAGGTTGGGTTAGAGTTCTCCCCCATATTCCACTGATGCTGTGTGCCACTTTTTTCTTTGAAGCATATCTATTTTGTTTCAAGGTGTTTGCATGTGGCTCCATTAGAACACGTGTAGTTAAAAAGTTTTTCTTCACATACTCATGAAGCAAAGATGTAGGGAGCTGTAATGCACAAGCATTACGTAGGGAGGTTCTTGTGTTGACTCTCACATTAGCTTAGAGGTACAACTGAAGTGAAACTGTATCACTTTTGACTTGGTTAAGAAATTTTTATGTTATTGGTACGTGGCTGTTCTGTTGCAGGGTCAACCTCTGAGCGCAGGAGAACTGTTGCCACGTAAGAGCCTGGGTCGTCCAACTGTAGCCACGGCATTTAGTTCGTCTGTATCGGAGGCGACTCAGTACAGCAGCATTCCAGAGGTAAGGAGGTTTGTAGTTTATGGAATGTTGTTACTGAAGAGCGGAAATTTTATCTACGTAGCAGCGAAAGAGCGCTCTACTTACATTTCTTGGCGGTGCAGAGGGGAAAACTAAGAATACTAATCTAACTAATCTAATAGCAACTCTAGGGTCATGTAGGCAGTGCTATGGTCCTCTTCACTACGATTCAGGTTCAGTTCGCCGTGGTGCCACACCCTGATATTCGCATGTGGGGATGTGCCAGATGTGACCTTCACCATTGGCTTTTCTTGGGGTCCCCCAGTCTTGCATTTCATCAGCACTCTGTCGTAAGGTCTCATTCCATACCGCCCTAGAGATGACGAGTACTGAAGTAGCCCACATTAAAAGCCAGACACTCTGCGAGTGTTACCTCCACTGTAGGGTGCAACTGTCCATTTGCGTTATTATTAAAGCGTCTCCGATAAACGTGAAAACTGTCTTTGGTCTTGTTAAAAATTGAATTTGTGAGACTGACAAGATATGTTATCATGGGAAACCTTCAAACTCACATTCAGGAGGACCTGAGTTTGAATCCCGGTCCATCTTGATTTCTATTGTCCATGGTTTCCTGAAATCACTGCAGGTGAATGCTGAGATGGTTCTTTACTACAGGTCATGGCCGATTCCTTTCCTGTTACTGCTTCTCTGAGCAGCTTGGTCCATCTGTAATGACATTGCTGTCAACAAGATATTAAGACCTTACCTACCTACCTACAGTCGATTCACGACTGGAAGAAACTTTTGAAAATCAACCTTTGAAAAAACACCCTAGCCGTTAGCGACATGCATATAACATTACAAACAGCGGCGAGCGCGGATACAGTTATGCCGTTAGGTTGCCAGCACAAAGAGAGGAAATAGTTCCAAAGTTTTAACGTAATTGTTAATTTTTCGCTTACAAATGGGTGTCGAAAAGAATTGTATCTTATTATGCCTATTATTAATGACGTGATGCTAACGTATTTAGATTTCAACGTTTCTTGCATAGCCACATGATAACGCTCAAGGTGAAAGTAACACGGCCATTTGTTTACTAACCTTCGTAGTCCTTGTGTTGATGACAGACGTGTCATAGAATTTGTGCGATTATCTTGTTTAACCTATAATAATTAATTTATTTGTCTTGTTTTACTAATATCCGCTATTTATTATTTGGTTTTTAATAACGTATGATTTTAATTTTTGCTCACTTTCAGTTCTAATTTCTTTTGTTTTTATGTGTTTCGCGCACGTGTCTTTCCTTTGCCACTTTATTCTAACGTTGCAGTATTTGCACATAAGAATTGTTTTCACATTGTGGAAGACGTACAATCCTTCACTCGCAAACTCTGCCGTCCTGTCGAAAACCGTCACAACCATTTTTAAATAACGTTTTACAATTGCGGGAAACATACGACTCAACCACCACGCCATTTTAACGTCTGTAGCAATTTCGATCAATACTGATGATCTTACCTTCCATGTACGGGAATTTATCGAAAGTCACTAACAATCGATTGTAAATAGACAACAACTATCGATTAATCGAAATACTCGCATTTTGGGTTTATAGAATTAAATGTTTTTTCGCTGGCATCGCATATTCTTTTGTGTGAAATTCTCAAGATTAAAAACTTTACCCTTGTGGAATATCCATTAATAATATATACAATACATGACTTTTATAATGGGTACGTGCATGTACGAACACATCTACACACACAGTAGAATGTAAACATTGCCATGTGACTGCCACATGGCAGTCACGTGGCAATGTTTGTTTACCTTTGGCGGAAGGATACGAAATGGGCTTGAAAGTAAATCTTTAGCAGGGCTTCAAAAAAGTCTCTTCCAGTCGTGAACTGACTATACATACATTTATGTCAGTATCGATTTTCAAAATTCACGTAAGTTAAGCATGTAGACAAATAAGAGCAGCTAGAATGTATTCCAAGTTACTTTATTTGAAATATACTGAAATATATGTAACAAAACATTTTGCTAGAGAATGGCCCAGGACCTTCCCCATCCTTTTGCTACCCTTGCCTTGGGTTTTACTGAAGTTTTTGATTGATTTCTGCACAGGCCCGTTTTTGTATTCAGCTTACGTCCTATATCGATAAAAATATCAAACAAAAGGAAAATATTTTATCTTGCCCACAGTAGAATTGTTGAAAATGCTGTAAAGAAACTACAAAAATATGAATGGGATAAATGGGTGTGGTCTTCTGCGGTTGCATATTGAGAAACTGATTGTTACAGATTTGTGCGTAATCAGTTTTCTAAGTTAATCGTGGCCATTGTTTATATTATATATTTATTTTGTTTTTGCACTTTTGTGGTATTATTACAGTTTGCTAAAATTATTGAAGAAATGTGTAAATAGGTAACAATCACTGCTCTTTCGTAAAATACAGAACAGTCTGTCAGAAAAAATTCTTACTTAACTAGTATTTTGCCCTTCTTGTTTCTGTTGGATTCTAATCCTCATATCATAAGTGTTTCTGTTTTGGGATGATTTATGGTGTACTAGATCTTGTTTCTTTGTAGCTTGTTTCTTTCTGCTCACCGTTGGTTACTATTGTATTTTATTTTGTGTAAGCAACACAGCCGGAACCATTGAGAAGCAGTAGGATATAGTAGTACATAAACTACTAAAACATACAAAAATGTGCAAACCACTAGGCTACCAACTATAGCTTGGCAGTGTGTCACATTTAAATTTGCAAGCCACATGTTGTGGTTATTATTAAATCCTCTTTGATTTTGTGCATTTATGTTATTCTCCTGAGTGTGCACTGCAGAAATACTACAGATCAGTGCTTAAGAAACAACATAGCCTATGTGACATTTAGGTAACTATTGAACATCTATTTTAGATTTTGTCTTGGAAACCTTGGTGCTTGTAGTTGTGCTGCATTTTTTTTACAGCGATAAAAGTGCTATTGTGTAAGTACATACGTAATCAATGAACACATCTGTAAGAATGATGTGTAAGGCCTGTATCTTTGTCTAGGTACAGAAATATTTTCATTAATTGAAATGTCTTTTGGGTGGTGTTGTTTCTTATAGAGGTCTGCGAGTACTCAAAAATTTAGCTCGAGCTGAATCCCTGCTTGCGGCTGGAACTTGGCTCAAAATATTTTTCAGGCTTGAAAAATTTGAGCTTCTTTATCAATGTCAGGTCATTCAATGGACGACCGATGAGACTGTGTTTGACTGTTAACGAAGGAAAACAACATACTGTTTATTAACGAAATGTAAATGTTTAAAAGATTGGTGCGTTCCGGTACAGGAGTTCCTTTTTAGAACCGAGTAGATGTTGTTAACCTAAAACCGGTTCCGAGTCAAACCTCAAGAACCGGTATAAATTGGAACCGAAGAACCGAACCGACCCATCCCTAATTACAATACAAACATGAAGAGCATATGACAGGGATAGGCCACTGGGGTACTGATTACATTATAAAAAGTAGACAGAATGCACAAGTACTCACATATGGTACTTGTAGATAGACATACACAAACAAAAGTCAGACAAACACAGTCTCCATGCGTATGCACGATCACATGGAAAATGTGTTCACCTGACTTGTTTGTGTGTGTCAATCTATGAGTACCACTCAGTGAGTACTTGTGCATTCTGTATACTTTTTATAAAGAGGATATGCGTAACCTCAGTATCATCAAATTTTTTAAGACAGATTTCAGTCTATAAATACCTTAAAATTTGTTTAGCATTACAATGGAAAGTGGATTAGCTGGCAGCGTGTTAATAAAATTAATATACAGCCACCACTTGATGCACCAGCTGATGGCGTAAGGATACATCATCGAAAAGTAAACATTGGCGCTCTTTCCATTGAACTGTCAAAATCTTGCCAAGTTACACGAGACAGAGTGTACACCAAATCTCCCTGCCGCCACCCCGCCAAGAGATGGCAGCAGCGGCAGCACCGGACCCATACCCGAAGGGGTGGTGGCCGAAGATAACCAAACGCGAACGAGGCACGCAGGAACCCTCCAGCCGAGGGGAATATAACGCGTTTCCCCCCAGCAGAAATGCCAGTTGTCCACGTAGCTCGCCTTAGCACAAGTTGTGCTAAGGCGCTGTACTGCAAAGCCACAGTCCTCATGAGGACTCTCGAAGACATACCAGTCTTCTTCCAGTTCTTCAGCCTACAGTACCTTCCCCACAACAGCAGCCAAAGAGTTGTCACTACCTCCTGACACTTGCTGTCAAGAGTCACCACACCCGACACGTGGTACCCCAGGTCCCTTTAGGACTACAAGCGAAAATTAGGGTTCCGTTTTCACAACTACTTAATTGTGAGCTCTCGTCCGCTTTTCAAGCCAGGCTTCTTAAGCTGACAGGCACCTTCACCTGTCATGCTTTTGTACAAAGTCAGTTGAACACCTTGTGTGTGTAGAGGTAGGAGGTAGTATGGGTCACCATGTTTCTATTCCCCAGGGAATAAAACACGTAGTCTAGCTAACTTCTGTCTTTCCTTGCTCAGTAATGAACGTGTGTCTTTTCTTGAACCTGGTAAGCTTCACCCTCGAAGGGAGCGGCAGGAACCGCGAATTGGCAACAGTTTCCGACGTAGAGTAGACTGCGGGCAGTCTCTAACCAGGACTGCACGTACGTCACACACAACAAGTTCAACAGCCACCCATACTGCGTACCCGGTACATAAAGGTACCTGGTGTGCAAGTACGGTAGAGCCCCAACCACTAGAAAGACACATGACTGGTACCCCCTTGCCGGAGGGGGTACCAGGCCTGATGAGGTTTGACCCAGGTGCTTGTGGAGTACACTTTAGTCAAGGGTTTGTTGCCTGCCACACTGTAGGGGGTGAACATTGTCACCTTTCTTGTCCATGACGTTCGCTCATCTACGGGGGAGCAGGAGGAACGCCCAGAGGACAGCTGCTATCCTTGCATCTCGCCACCCCTAAGTAATTAACCTACACCAGCCCTCAGCTGTATGTCCCCACGGAAGATAGCACAAGCTGCCAGACAATTAGCGGAGCCTCACTCCACTACTCTCCTCTCCCTGCCAACCTATTTGGCCTACCGGTTAGAGTTCTCAGAGCTGCTCACCCAGCCGTCTAACTACTCCGCCAGAGGTACACTCTCCTCTTGGGAGTGGCCATGTTTGACCCGGAGGATACCAGCGAGACACCAGCACCAGCCGACCACGTGCCAGCTAATCTGCCGGCACCGCGGCCACCTACAGGCACCAGCCAAGTCAGCCTGCCCAGCCATCCCGCTCTAGCTGGAGGCAAAGTCATCCAACCAGGGCCAGCGATTGCAGAAAGGAAGCAACACCAGTGGTAAGCTAGCACAAACCAGTGTGTCCAACGCCCTGAGGCATCACCTCGCCCTCACAGATTTGGTACCAAGTAGACGCCCGACGCGCACCTACATTGTATAAGGAACCAGTGCGAGGCCGACGGGTCATACCACAGACACCTCCGCAGTAGAGTCTGCCCCCAACTTGCACAACTGACCTAGCGCAGAATTAAAAACTCTCTCTCTCTTGACATAACGTCCCTCTCCCTGGCCGTTATACGTCAACGTGAATAAAAACAATCAAGTTATTTAGTGGAATCTGTTTTTAGGTTCTTATAACCTACCAATTACACACACGAAGCGATTTAAATAAATGTAACCAGTTTTCATAAGATAATGATTACAGGATATTTCAAGATTTTGCAGTCAAATTGTTGGACTGATGCATAATGTGGCACTCTCCAAAAATTTTTTACTTATTCTATTTGCAGAATATTTTTCTGTGCGGGTGCATTTTTAAAAGTAGATTCTATTCTGTGTGGCAATCATGCAGGTGATGCATGCCATTGCTTTTATTTTATACATTCATGTCAGCTGTTGTTTTATATGCACACACATTTACTGTATACATAGACTGCTAACTACTTTTTTTTTTTAACCAGCAAATTTGAGCTATTAAAATAACATATATTTACATAAAATTAAACACTTCAGTTTACTATTTTGCTGAACAGCATTTTTTTTGTAAATGTACTTATTGTTTGTGATATTGTATTACATTTTAAAAATAGCAAAAATTGATAAAATTCTAGAAAAAATAGTGTAAAACATACCAAAATTACCTCATCAAAACTGAAGAAACACTTTCGCAGAAAACAGGTGTTTCGTTATTCACAAACAAAACAATATTTTTTAAGGTAGGCATGTTCTGATAAAATTATTCTTTATATCTGCAGATATAAACACAGATCACCTAAAAAAATGCTAGTATTATCTTTATTATAAAAGTTATTTTATTTGTATGCAATAAAAGAGCTTGAGCTCAAATCCCAGGAACTCTTCAGTAGGCTCGGTCAGGCTCCGCTTGAACTGAAAATCCTAAGCTCTCAGACCTCTAGTTTCTTAAACAACATAATTGAAGTTTTGTTCAAAACTCTATTCTAATTGTGATTGTGTATGATTTCCAGATGCAGAGCTCAAGTCTCAGCAGCTCATGTGATATTGCGTTTGATTCCTCCGACATGCTTCATGAACACATGTGGTAATATTACTGTCAATCCGTGGATCATATCATGTGTCTACCTGGAAGCATTGTAGTGATATGTGTTGTTTTTATACATAATTTTACCTTAATACAAGAAGAGAAAAGGTTTGTGAACTATGTAAATAAAGTTGTTTTAGAAACCTTAAACATTTTTCATTAAATCTGACTAAGGATATTAATAATACTGAATCCTATCGTAGCAGGTTCAAGAACAACTTATCAGCTATCTGTGCCATCCTTATATTATAAATAACTTTTCTTTATTTCAGTCCTCTCCAGTTATTACGTTTCTTACAGTGTGTTTTTCTAGTTTTCCTTCTCTGTTATACATCTGTTATCCTTCTTGTAGTAATTCTCGACTCCCATAACTGAAGATCAAATATAACAACACCAGTTGTAAACTTAACTAGACCTGAGCCTAACACACAAAAATGTTTATACTTATCCTCCAAGTACAAATCAAATATGCTTCCATAATAATTTGAAAAAATTGCAGGAAAATTTTAAATGTGTAGTAATTTGTAAATTACAGGAGCAGTATTCTTAACTGACTAAAATATTTTAACCACAATATTTTAGACACAGAACTAATTAAACCAACAAGAAGTTATTGCATAGAAGAGTTCCTCTTTTAAAAATAAGGTTCCCACTTGATTGTTGTGAGTGACAAATGCTATCAAATTAGATGCACATAGCTATTCTGCTAGTAGTGATATGGTTTTCATCAACTTTGGAGTACATGTCACTGGTATATTCTGTACCATATAAGAAGGCCACTTTTTGACAGCTCGGCGAAAGTAGCGCCACTGTTTACATCTGACTACGTATCCTTCCGCCATCAGCTGGTCCGTCACGTCGGGGCTGTATTTTTTATCAACACGCTGTCAGCTAATCCACTTCTCATTGTACTGTAACGCTAAACAAATTTTAAGATATTTTAAGACTGACATCTGTCTAAAAAAATAAGTAGGTTATAAAAGTAAAAATATAAAATGTTGCAAATAATTAAATATTTGCTAACTCTTTTTTAATTTGTCCGAGATAGTGAATTTGGGTTAACATTTGCGAGACGGTCTGTTGTATCTATTATCACACTTTGGACGTTATAGCTAATATATTCGAGTTGGAAATATGTGACGTGGAATAACGTTAGAATTGCTTAAAAACTATTCACGCGTGTCACTTTCTACGGAAACAAGGAGATGGGTTTCGAGAGAACAATATGGCGTATAATTTACGTATACGAACGATTACCGGCCGAATATAAATTATTTGCAGTCCAAATCGTTGTACATGAAATATATGGTACTTTAAAAATTATACAGAGCTCGCGAGAAAATAAAACCATTTGTATATGCGCGTAAATACGTTATTCTAAACAACAAAACTATAATGTGTTTCTGGGTGTAGTTCGGGATATGGATACCAGATAGCGTGGAAGGGCGTGTTGTAACACATGGTTCGCAATATGGCGCGCCTGTCCCTCACAAGATGGCAGCACTTGGTTAGGGTGTCTGGGAACTTGAAAAAGGTTTCGATTTTTTCCTTACATTTGGATACGGATCGTTTTATTGTGCATCTCATTTTGAACACCTATACATTATTATTTTATAACGAAGTTTCGTGTCTAAAACTAAAAACTGCTGTTTTATGACCACGTAAAGTAAAATGTATTAATTAATCTACGAACTCTTCCTTATCCGCGTATTTTCTGCTTGTCTGATGTGGGTCGGCACTGCTCTCAGAACAGCCAACGTAATATTAATTTCTGTTTGTTCGTGCATCAGCTGATACAGGATTTTGTAAATGGCGCGTTGTTTGTTTTGAATATTTACGTTGCCACTCACTGACTGTCAAAATGTGGCCTCCTTATATGAAATGAACCATACCATGTCTCCAATACTAGTTATCAACAAGCACACTCAGAGATTTTATCATATGTTCCTAGAAGGACAACAAAAACTGGTAAAGCTCATCAGTTGAACATCAATTTTGATCAGAACTATGCCATGGTGCTGTTTCCGAACATGTTAATTAGTCAGTACCAGAAAATACAATGCATTGTTAGAAGTGTTTTCAGCACTGTGAAAATAAATTATTTTAGATTAGCACATACATATTAACTTTTAGAAATGTTGAAAGAAATTGGTCATAATTATAGACTGTGTGCCTACAAATTCATGCTTTACCTGTAACTATGCTGTTAAATGTCTCAAAGTCTGCAAAATGTTGTATAATACTGTTAATTAAGTATAAAATTCAGCAATGTGAAAATCTGTAATGCTGTTATGGAAAGATATAAAAGACTGGAATTATTGCCAACTTTAGAGTTTAACTAGTGATATAAAATTATAAAACCATAAAAAAATTGTTTTCAAATTAATCTTGTGTATAATGAATACTGAAATAAATTTTTTAAGTACTTATTAGTGTTAAATTTTTTGTTAAGCGCCATTTATGAAATTAATAAGTTACTCAAATTTTAGTATTACTACTTTCCACTCTAGCCTGAGTTATGCTTTTCATCGTAAAATTATTGTACACACTTAAAAAAAAGGTTTTGAGCAATCTGTAATTTGGTTGCTTACAAAGTTTGTTTGCTGGGACAGAAGTGCATTACAAAGAGACATCGGAATGACAGGTGTGGTATTCTGCGTAGACAGTGTGTATTGTCATCCCATAGTTTGTGTTGTAGCTCGTGGTATTACAGCTAGTTCATATTCAGTGCACGTTAATGTATCGCAGCCAAGGTGATGTACCACGCTGACCATCTACCCTGAGAGTTCAGCTCCCCCCTCTAGCTGGGATGCATTGGTGGCGCCCATGACTATGATTGCAACATTACGTTCTCCATCCGCCTCTGCACCATCATTGGTTGTTTGCCAAATCCTTTGCCGACCAGCAACACCGCAGTGTTGGCAACAAAGAAATGGCCACTGTGTGATTTTAAACAAATATTGAGTAACCAAAGCTTATGTTCAAAACGGTAGTAAACCTCTTCACATCGATACATGACACATAGCTGGCAATATATTTTTCTGAGTCTCAGACTTCAATTCAGTCTGGGAAGCCACGGCACCCACGCCAAGGAACAAACAGAGACAGCTGCACCCAGAAGACAATTGCTACAAGCTAGTTGCCAGTGACACTGAATACGCACGTCAATCTTCCGTCCTCGCCTAGCCAGCCTGCCCCTAAGCGAATGTCAGATACCACCCACAGTAACAGAACTACCCCGCTACCTTCCCTCGCCAAGAGAGCGCAGCAAGGGATAACACCGCCCATGCAGGAAGGAGCCAGCCAGCCGAAGATGCCTGAACAGTCGAAGAAAGCCGAAGCGAGGCCACACTCAGTATTTAGGGTCAGATGAGCCCCCAGAACGCCAGTTGACGTTGAGTTGTCATCGCATTGACTTCCTCTGCCTTGGCAACTCAGCAACTTGGATGGCAGAGACGCTTAGAGCGCTGGAGGGGCATGGAGACACCCTCCGACTCGGTCTCGTCACTGCAGTGTGACTGCACGAGGTGCTGGGTAAGTGGCTGGGCATCCCCAACACACTGTGGAAGCGTGCCCACTGCTGGATTGTGGCCCCATGCAGATGTCCCTGGTAAAGGGCCTTGGGTGGCGTCAACAATGACTGGCCCAGTGATTCAGGGCATTGCGATACTGGGCGTCGCTGTAGCTGATGCAGATCGATGTTGATTGTCGGCAATGCGGACACGAGGGATGTCAGTCGACAGTCTGTCTCCTACGGGCCCCGAGGGCGTCGGGACACTGGTCTTTGCAGGCTGGAACAGATGTCAGAGGTTGTCGTCGCTAATGGGCTCAGGTGCCAAGGCATCTGAGCCGCTTGCAGGTTGAGGCGGTGGGGTATCTGTCGTGTTGTCACTGAGTGGTGCCACTGGTATGTCTGATGCAGTAAAGTCCGCGTGGGCATCTGCACTGCACAGGTCGCAGTGCACAGGCATTTGGTGTCGTCTTCCCATGTAAACTAGATAAGTGATTTTCCCCAGTCTGCTGATGATCTTGTGTGGCCCGCTTCATTTCGGGGCCAAACCCGCACAGAAGTTCTTGGCAGCCGCAGACAGCTGGTGTGTTATCATGTGCTGGCCGGGTTGTAGTGCAGTTGGTGGACGAGTGGTGGCAGGCAAACCATTGTGCAATGTATTTCTTCTGGCACACCCACGCCTGTTGTAATACCCGCCCTCGGCAGCACTGCGGGTCTCACTGTTCTCAGAGTTGCAGGGCCTGACCTCAGTTTCCAGTTTGTTTGGCAACACATTTTGCATGCACACTAGATATGGGGTAGGCTTCCACCCATATGGAGAAAAGATCGAACTGGCGTGTCTCCCGAGAAATTCCTGGCCAGTAGAAATGCTGTTGGGCATGATGCTGCATTTGCAATGCTCATGGGGGACCGGTTGCCTGTGTCTTGTGTGTGGCATAAATGTAGTCCAGTCTCACTATTGTTGTTAGGACGCATTTTCAAACGCCTGTCCACTACATGTCATCACTAGCTTTTTTTGCTGCGCACTCTTTCACCAGATTTTGTGTTACTGGGAAAGTTTGTTGTGCTTTAATTACACGTGCATAGAAGTCTGTTAGTGTAGGGTTCGGGAATTTGCAGTCAGCTGTGCACACGTAACTGCGTTGTTGCTAGCGGTCGACAACATGGACGAAGAGGGGTGGGGGGTAATTGCTTCCCACTCTTCTTTGTCTCTCGCCACTGTGTCACCCGGTGACCTTGAGAGCGTGTCGCCCAGCTGATTCTCTGCTACCGGTAGATGTTGCACTTCAAAATCAAATTATTACAGGCAGAAAGGCCAGAACATGAGTTTACTGCAGGCATCTTTTATATTATGTAGCCAGACAATGCATCTGTTATGTATCAACAATGTGAAGCGCTGATGCTCCACAAATTGCCGGTATCGTTTTACTGACCAAACCACAGCTAGGCATTCTTTTTCATTTGCATCATAGCGACGTTCTACGGTACTGAACTTGGCACCACTGTAGTCTTATGAAACATTTACTGCCATCATCACTAAGCTGGTACAGGGCAGTGTCTAGCCCACGTTCACTCGCATCTGTTTGTAAATACCAGTGATGGCTGAGGTCGTGTTTTGACAGTGAAAGGTAATTGCTGAAGCTAGTTTTTATTTGAGTGAAGCTCTCTGAATGTTCCTCATTACACTTGAATTTTTGAGCAGGTGATAAATTGGTTAATGGAGCTGTCATTACTGAAAATTTTTTAGTGTACTCACGTAGCCAGTTAAAAAGGCCGAAAAATATTAGTAACTGCTTACACGTGGTTGGCCTCGGCTAATTGTCAATTACGTTCAGCTGCTCTGGGGTGGGGCAGTTACCGTTCTCATCAACCAGGTGCCCAAAAACTGTATACATTAACGGCTGTTAAATTGAGTAGGAAAAGTGTTGAGAGCAATGAGGGTTTTCAGCAGGAAATGGCCACAGGGAAGGGTGCCAATTTAACACCTGTTGGCTGGGTGGTGTTGGGTTAATATAAGTTTTGAGGGGCAGTGAAAAACATTGTTATCTGGGTTTGGAGTAGGATACTCGACTAGGCGCCAGACACTATCGGCAGGCGATGTCGATTGCTGCTGCTGCTGATGATGATCTCAGAGTACGGCGGGCCATTAGTCTGGATGTGCACAGTCTTGTTTGATGACCCTCTCTGGACAGGAAAACCAGACATTCCCTATGCCTGATACTTACGTCGGAATAAAGTGGGCATATTCAGGCTAAACCACACACCTTTTACTGATAAAAGCTCGGTGTTCAGCATACTGGTTATCAAGGTAAATTATGTGAAATTACGGTAAAAGCGGATTGTAGGGGACACTGACCCCAAAACGTCCGAAGGCAGTGCTTGAAATGAAAAACACGAAGTCTGAAAACTTGTGTGTAACTACTCTTGCACAAAACTTTATATCACTCTAGGTGAAAACTTTACACGGGTTCTGGCCTGCGCCCCCTCCCAACCAAATATGCAAAACTGCGAAAGTACACAGGTGTGCACAACTATGAATTACTGGTGCGTTGAGCTTCCCTGGACGATGGTATTCCCGGGGAAGAAGGGGTGGCATATCCAGGTGCATAAAATAACGGGTTACAGTAAGTTAAATCAGACTATTGCAGCTAAAGAAGATTGGCACGAAAATGTGAAAGCACCTGGAGCGCGATGTGGCACGTGCCGACCTCTTGAGACACTCGACTGAATCTGGCAAGCTCGCGAGGCGTCGACTATGGCTGCACTACTTTCTGTGGAACTAAAACACTGACTTGAACCATGCATCCACGAGCTCCTTGTGCCCTCTCCGACCGCCACAGTCACATCAACTGCACCAGCTACACCAGGCTGCACCATCATCATCATGCCAAAGGTGGGTAGTGCAGGTTGACAGGAACGAAACTTGCACCTTCTTGCAAACGGGTCCTACGTGACTCAAGAGACTGTCCTACTTTATTTATTACAAGAGGTAACTCTTGTAATAAATTAGTAGGCGATTCGAAACTGTGTTTACCCCAAACCCACAGCCATTGGGCGCACGGGCCATTGGTTGTTACGTCATAGCAACTCGAGAAGCAACTTTCCACGTAACACACCAGCAAGTGACGTCAAATGGCCTCTAGGCCGAAGCTATGCTAAGTGCAACCAATAGTGCGCAGTATTTTTCTAAACATATCACACAACATAATCTCATTCAAATCTACAGTCAGGGGTGGACTTCATTGTGTTAAGGGCCATCGAGCATGGCAATCCACACCCTTTGTCCAGGGGGACTCGTCCATCCCTTCAGGAGACGACCATCTGGCAACACTGTAGCAAGTGTAGAATAGTATCCAATGTCTATTTATAAGATATTAGTTGTGTTTTTATAAAGGGAAATTGTCTATAAAGGAAGGCCTTCATCATAGCAACATTTCATTTAGTGCTGTGACTCTCCCCATCAACTTCACAACAACAAGCTTAACAGACATTTGTTTATCACCAGGGTGTCACCAATTTGTTTCCTTGTATTTATATAATTTTTCACCAGGGCAATAATACCACATAGTATGTAAGTAATGTTTTAACTCTCGGAATTTGACGTCGGTTCATGCAACCTGTCGTGGAAGTCGACACCATTCACGTAGTTCGCCTCAGCACACGAGCCAGACTGGCAGTGTTGGTCGTCCGCTCAGCGAGCCCCATCTGTACCATCATTTAGGCTGATCTCACTTCATTACAATAGTAACATAATTAACACGAACCTTTAATTTCTTTTCTGTACCGAGGAGAGTACCACCTGCACTCTCACCAGAGTGTTTAACACTACCACATATCTCTATAACACCACACTGACTCAAGTCGTTTTCACGCAAAGGTCACCGGCAGGCCGTAAGTGCTGGGTCAGTTTCTTTTAGTATTCACATGTCCACTTCCTGAACATGTAATAAAGTACATGAGTAAACAGTTTTAAAAATTTAAAGGAATTTTAATTAATTGTCCTTCAGGAAACAGGGGGCACTACACTCCCTTGTAGTACCACCCACAATTTTTCAAATATGTGTCAGGCATACGAGATGGCCTACAATCGCACCACAAAGTCAACGTGTAAGTAGTGTAATATTAAGTGTGTGACAACTGTATCTTCAAACTGACGGAGGCATCCAGGGCCCCCTGGGCCATCAACCGAACGACCCACATCATTAATTCTCAGCTGAGTTATGGCATTGGGCAATTCTACACTCCACCAGCCATAGGTCGAGTCAACCCTTTCACAACAAATGGATATGAACCTTTGCTTAAGGCATGAATAAATACATACACAATATTACACTGCACATGAACAATTACAATTTAAATGTGGGCAATATGAAATTAGGGTGAAACAACTGTGGTGAAAATTCACGTCGCCTTTGAGCATCCGCATGTCTTTCTATTGCTTTTAATTATTTGATCCTAAATTGCCCTATAATTAATGT
>NQII01000821.1:57940-175661 GCA_002778355.1 Clitarchus hookeri | reverse complement strand
ATGAAGTTGCGCAGCATTACTCTGCACTCCCCTGCTCTTGCACTAAACTGCATGCGGCACTGCACCTCGCACTGAGGGCACACTGGTGCCAGTTGATGCGGTAGATGAGCAGTGTGGCAAACAGTCTGGAAGATAGGATGCTGTCCTGAATCAAATGCCCCCTCCTGCTAAGACCATTAGCAGGCCGCGCTCTTTAAGTGCTGCAGGGACAGGCTGTGGTCCCACGACATGGGGGCCGCATGGCAAATGGGGTCCTTGAGTGGCCTGAATGCTGCTGGTGTTGATGTGGGTGGGCTGCTGTGGTGTGGGATGCAGTGATGTCACCGCAGGTCAGGCATGCCCTTGCTGGTTGACATCTCTAGAGTGAGGGAGAAACGAGCTGAGTGCCTCGCCACTCTCGCTGCCACTGTCACTGCTCCACTGTTGCAGCTGCTGCTCCAAAGACCCCACTTCTGCCGGTAGCAACCTGGCCTGGCTGAGACCAAGGAAGGGTTGATCAGCGGTGGCGACCCCTCACCGGGCTGCGGCATTTCTGCTGTGGCACTGCTCTGGTGCATCACCCTCTCGACAGCAGTGGACACCTCCAGAAACTGTCCTGACATCGATGACAGTGCGTCAGGAGATCCTGGTTTGTTATTGAAGGGGGTGGTGGCCACCATCGAAGTGAGCACCTCGACACCTGGCTGTGTAATGCACGTAGTCCATGGTGAAGATTCCTCTTGCCTGTGATACTGGTGTGTCTGAGATGGCGTTGGCACAAGGACTGTGATGCTGAAGGGGGAATTCGCCGTCCACGATAATGGGAATCTAGCCACGAAGATCCCCGAGGGGTGCCTGAACATCGGGCGTCGTCTGGCTTGCAGGCCCTTAAATATCCTCCGAGGGAGGTGATTACACACATTCCTTCTGTGTGGGTGGTCGACTGACCTCGACTTCGGGGTCGCCATTATGGGGCACCTGGGCACCTGTAGCAGTGGCGTAGTCGATGTCACCTGGTGCACCTTCTGACAAGCTGGACCAGGTAGATGGTGGGTCCAGTGGCTAGTACAATCGTGTGCGGCCCTCCCCACTTCACCGCAAAGCCTGCACAGAAGTAGCTGCAGACCGAGGACTGTGGTTGCGCACAGATTTAGACGTGCTGACTGGGACATAGTCGAGGGGGTGGTCTCGAGATCGTTGGCAGCCACCACATAATGTAACCTTGCTGGCGAATGTGTACCTCTTGGTCTCACGCCGTTGTGGTCCAGCAGGATGTATACAGGTGAAGAGGGTGGCAGGCAGATGGTCGGCCCAGGTGGTGTACTGGTCGCCCACACAATGCCACAATTGGTTTCCTGAGCTCCTGGTTGCAGGGCCCCATGGGGTTGGCAGATGGGTGGTAGATCGCCATCTTCAGGTGTCTCACTCACCAATGGGTACACAATTCGCACCACTTCCTGCCGGTGAATTGCATACCATTATCGGTAAGTTTTTTATGGATATTCCCACCTGGGGAAGAAGTCTGTCTGCAGGATCTTGGCATGATTCGTGGCTTGTGCACTACTGACGGGTTATGTATGCCTCTACCTACTTGGAGACGTTATCATGACCAACATGGTAAATCAATTCCCTCTGAGGACCTGGGTTAGGGCCCCATGAGGTCGAGGGACACAGTCTTGAAGGACTTATTGGGCAGTCGGGGCTGTTGTTGAACCCCATCTGCTCGGAGTGCTTTGAATTTGATGCATTTAACACACTGTTGCACATACCTGTATGGCTAGTCGGGGTCAAAATAAATGTTCATGCACTTTGCGAATTCTTTGCTCTATCCCCAGGAGTCCTGATACATTGCTATTGTGCACGTGTGTCAGTACCTACTCTCTAACACTAGGGAAAACACACAGTCTCCACATATACACACATAATCGTTACTAGGTGAACACGTTTCTAAACGGCCATGTATTATATGCCACCACTCGACAGCTTGCTGGACGTAACTGTCTTTCTGTTCGTAAGTTAGTACGAACTCTAGCTGCGCTTGCACTACACCACAATATAGATAATGTTCAGTGAGGTTATTGTTGGTGGTGTTTATCTGGTGAAGGCTTACCTTACCCAGTGATTCCCAAGTTTATAGTGGTAGAATTTCCTTCCACTATGCATCTTCCTGCACCTCGACATCGGCGCAAGGTGACCTGGACAGTGTTTGATGGTTTTAGCTGTCCAGGACATGCTCCACGATGAAGTTTTAAGTTTAAAGAAGTAATGCCCACCGGGTGAGCTTGCTGCATGCCTCGCGCATAGTGTGGAGCCAGACTAAGCAGGAGTTGTCGGTGCGAAGCGTGAAATGCTGGTACTCCAAGTGTGCGCAGTAGTACTTGATGGAACATACAACAGCTAAGCATTCTTGTTCGTTGACGTCCAATGCACCATGCTAGCACGCCACAACCCGATAAAACACCAGTATCAGCAAACAAACGTGAGCGAAAAGGGTTTTGGCACTATATTGTTTCAACTTTGGGAAAATCAGGAGCAACAAATAGTCGACTTTAGCGTAGGTACGATGTATGAACGCGAATGCCTGGTTGTAGATTTGGCTGTAAAGTGGTACCGAGCTTACCTAGAATACCAGCGTGTTATGCTGTGTATGGACAATCGCTTACTTAAAATGTTGTTGCACTTTATGAGGGAGGCCTGCAGCAAGCTAATACGGTGGCCGTTACTACTTAAATCGTACGGCTTCGAAGTATAGCACAGACCCGGTACACAAAATAAACTAGCCTATACACTGTCACACTCGCCTGATGAAAAGGTAGCTGTGGACGATGGGGAGTGGGATGACTTACTTCCCAATATAGCAGTCAACCGCCGAACACCTGGCGAGGGTGCAGTGAGCTGCAATACAATCGAGTTACCAATGGTAATCGAACACAGGCTGGACAATCTCCGAGTGCCAACTATAGTTCCCTGAAAGACAGTGCCGAGTGACCAAACACACGAACAAAACCAGAGAATGGTGGCGAGTGAAGGACGCATGCCTTGAATCCAGTCTCCACCGACCAGAACTGCTGTGGTGCCTATATATTCCGAATAAAGTTTGGCCACTTGTGTTATGTCATGCACACACCAGCCAGTTCGCAGGCCACCCAGGAGTACTACGGACTGCGAAGAATATGCAGGCACACTTTCACTGGCCAGAGGCTGCTCATGACGTCCATTGTAATGTGGGCAAGCATGTGCCCTGCAAGCACTTCAAAAGTCACCATACTGATGGCATAACACAACAAGCACGGGCTCCGAATGAGCCATTCGAGACCATCTTGCTGGATCTGATGGGGCCCTAACACCGCACGACAGCTGGCAATCACTTGATATTGGTAGTGAGTGGCCCCTTTTCAAAGTGGACAGAGGCCTATCCAGTCTACAGTGCACTAGCACACAACATAGCCAATGTACTGGAGACCGAGTTATATCCCCACTGGGAGTGCCCTAGAGTGATTCTAGTGGACAATGGTTCACAGGCAGGCAGGCAGGCAGGCAGTGACATTAACAGTGCACAAAATGGGCTGTAGTACATCACACCATGGTTGTATATCACATGCGGGCCAACTCAACGGAGCTTCGAAACCACACAACATGGGCAGAACATCTGGTACTAAAAGCTCTGTTCACAATAAGAAGGCGCATCAATCTTGTCATGGGCCAATCACCCACTGCAGTACTGCAGGGCCGAGAACTACCACTGCCCAGCGAGTTCGCCTGCCAGCACACAGAGAGCGAAGATGAAGCGGAGGACAGCTAAACCCAGCTGCAGTGTCGCGAAGCAACTGCGGTCCATAAGTAACAACCAGGTATGCTAAATTTACAGTGACCACATGCCCAACATTCAGGCTGAATCCCGGACAGCTCATTTATGCAAGGAAACACAAGCTGTACCAAGAATTATTGCAGGGGTTTTGCTCCGAAATGTAGCGGACGTACAACAGTAGTGAAAAAACACTGCTACACATCTTAACTCGTCAAGGTAAGCAGCTTGAGGAGGATTGCCATCTACAGGGACGACATATGCCTGGCAGACGAGGAGACCGGCATCGAGATGCCCAGCACCATACTAACCAACCAGGAGGGCATAGAGCTTACCAGCGAGGCAATAACAACTACTGCCCCAAGTGGCGAAACAGTTGCCTCGAACCCTGAGACTAATGGAAGCACCTTCTGTCCCCTGTCTTCGCCTGTGACGCCCTGAATTTCGACACCCATAAGGGACACAGCAGAGGCACATGACCGCCATGGATAATCGCCACCATCAGACAGCAACCACTGCAAACCCGACTGGGCCAGCCCTCAGCATCGCGACGCCCCATGCCGTGAGACCAACCTCCGATGACATCGCCGATGGTGAGCCCTCGAGGACACCTGTTGGCAGGATTTCGCCACAGGTAAGCTCCCCGTCTAGCTGCGCCGTAACGACTTCGAGGCACCACTCAGCAGCTCGTCCCGAGTCGTGTGCGTACCGACACAACTATGGAGGCGAGTATCAGGTGATGTGAACCAGGCTTCCATGCATACTCTACTGACCACTTGCACCTCCGCAGTCACGTACACCACATAACTGACACCAGCCTGAGGCGAACACCCGGCCACGAGCACTATAGAATGCGCCGGCGAGAATAGAACGCATCCGCCTCGTCATGTTCTATGTGGCTCAAGTAACCGTTTTACTTTATTCACATCAATAAGAGGTAACTCTTAGGGGCGAATAACAAGCGGTTCAGTGCGATGCCCCCACCCAATGCTATAGCCGTCAGATGCACCATCCATCGGAGGAAAGAGCGAAGCAGCTCGCGCTAGGAGGCCCGAAGTTTTCTCCAGTGACATTATGTCGGTTGATGTAGAGAAAAGTGCTACATAACTCCAAGTGGTATGAAATACCGAGGAATAAATTACTGTGTGTATAAACAGTGCTTCGAACCCCATGTATAGTAAATTCAGCGCTATTTCTTTGTTAAACACCAAAACCAGCATGTCTACCCACATCTCTTTTGAGGGAATGGACTCGTCCAAGCCTACAGATTGCGACACTTAGACTCGCCCACAGGCGAGGTTTTTCGAATGTGGGATAGCCGATTTTGTATTAATTTTCTAAATTTATTTTATTCAGTGTTCAAAGTCAATGTGTATTCCTCTTTTCAGCAGACTGCCTAAACTGGCCCTAGTCCTTTTATTTGAATTCTTTAGTGCGATGACATATCCCGTGACGATACTTTCACAAATATAATTAACACTTAATTAAAGTCGGATATGTTACTAACATATATTTTTGGTATGTAAATTTATTTTGTATCACTTTGTGTAATCGTAAGAGGTATCAACGTATTTTTCACGAATTTCTGATGCAAGCTTAACAACCCCTAGTGGAAACCGACACCACGATGCCAGCCTGACTTCAGCACTCAGGCCAGCCAGCAGCACGAGTCCCATTCCACGTGGACCCCTCTCGGTACCTGCAAACTTTGCTGTAACCACTTCAATAATAATGTAATCTACCAGAATATTTTTCTCTTCCTTAGAGCCGAAGGGTCAACCATCTGCCTCCCGGAGTTTTGACCAGGGCTCAATGCTCCATGTGTATTGATATCCATGGCCTTTTTAACAGCATTGGTGCAGAGCCCACGTAACTTTGTATGTGTTCGAGTAAGAGTACAGTAATATCAAAGCAAAAACGAAATGTTTAAAGCACATGCTGACATTTTCTTTGCTTTATCCTCCTCTGGGTGCTTAGGGCACTGCACCCACTTGCAGCACAACGAAAGTGTATACTAAGAGTGTGGGGTGGCTCAGAACCTCACCAACAAAATAATAAAATCACTGTATGCATACAAGCTCCGCACCCCTTCAGAAGACTCCAGGGACATACGGGCCGGTAACTAAAGATTCTCAATTAACTCATGCTCGCTGAGTCACGGCGCTGAGCAAATTCACCAGTCCACCCTCTTAATCTGATAAAGAGGGTAAGGTGGGTACTCTCAACAGCATCTCTGGAACCCTCGCATCTAAACGTAGAAAATAGCGATAATTTAGTACAAATGCGACACTATTGCTTTCCTAGTGGTAAAAACTTTCGCTTTTTCATTTTTTTGAAACTTTCATTTTCAAATTCAAATGGCTTCTATTACCTCCATGATGGTTCTTACCTACATGGTTGGAGCTCCATCTTAATTATCTTCTCGTTTTGTAAACAATAAAGGTGGCCACCAGTTAAGACCGCCATAATATTCCCAGCGGACGATTTGTCCTCGCAACTTTTGCCTGTGAGGAGTAGAAAGAGAGTGACCTAAATGANTTAGTACAAATGCGACACTATTGCTTTCCTAGTGGTAAAAACTTTCGCTTTTTCATTTTTTTGAAACTTTCATTTTAAAATTCAAATGGCTTCTATTACCTCCATGATGGTTCTTACCTACATGGTTGGAGCTCCATCTTAATTATCTTCTCGTTTTGTAAACAATAAAGGTGGCCACCAGTTAAGACCACCATAATATTCCCAGCGGACGATTTGTCCTCGCAACTTTTGCCTGTGAGGAGTAGAAAGAGAGTGACCTAAATGANACCATAATATTCCCAGCGGACGATTTGTCCTCGCAACTTTTGCCTGTGAGGAGTAGAAAGAGAGTGACCTAAATGACGCAGTGTAAGGTTTCTTCTACTCAGGTTGGGAAGATAAATGTTAAAAGTTTGGCAAACAAAAATTTACCGCTAATGCCAAAGCGCTAGTGTCGCATGCGTATGTTTTCTCTATATTCTATGTTAAGGCAGGATAGTTGCAACATACCTTAAAAAATGTATAAAATAACTTCGCAAACAAAAAATCTTTTTCTTATATCATTCATGTAGATTGAAATTTTAATTGAATTCTTCTTTCGAACAGTGCGCACATAGCTGCGGAAATATTCCCTATGACAAACTCTCGTGTAAGAAAACTCGTTTCGTTCCGAACCTGAGTTAAGGATTCTACTCAGAATAGGAACAAAACTACTTTTCTTTTGTGAGNAGAAAACTCGTTTCGTTCCGAACCTGAGTTAAGGATTCTACTCAGAATAGGAACAAAACTACTTTTCTTTTGTGAGCTGTGCTTTGGGGAAAATTTTCGTCGGTTTGTGCGCAGTTTTTAAAAAAGGAAATATTTTATTTAATTTTTTNAGAGCTGTGCTTTGGGGAAAATTTTCGTCGGTTTGTGCGCAGTTTTTAAAAAAGGAAATATTTTATTTAATTTTTTAAGCTACGTGAATAATATAAGAGAAAAATGTAAGGTAGTCAAGTCTTTATTTTATATTTGATTTATTACTATTGTAATTATGTTGTTTCTTATCGAAAAAAATTTGAAAAAAATCGAAGACACAATGCGATACTAGCGCTTCTTCAGTGGCGAACAATTTAAGTTGCCAAACTATAAGCATTGAGCTCCCCAATCTGGGTAGAATAAACCTTGCCTGAGTATGATTAACTTTAACTTGGGTTTGCAAATAAAGACTGAAGATATAANTTAACTTGGGTTTGCAAATAAAGACTGAAGATATAAAAGGTGTATTTATTTTCCGTACACTTAACGCGACATAAGTATTGCAGTTTATGATTGAACTAGCAACTGTTTAAGTCAATTGTAAACCCAGATCTAACCTGTGACATTTTATCCTGACGATTGCAATCTTTCGCCGCCATACTGCTTCCTAAGAATTGAATGAGAAAGAGGCGAAAGTTCAAAAAGATCTGAGGAACGGAACAAACGTATGACCCTTCTCTTTGCCATATCCCAAAAACATTACGTGTTGTTTTGTATACAGTAATTTTGTTTCGGCAGTTTTGAATACTGTAAATATGTTGCGTATGATATAATAAAGTTTTCCGTAGTGAAATGTGTTCGAACAATTGCAATGGGGCGATTCTCTTGGCAAAGTGAGCAACGCAGAATGATAGCAAGTGTTAGAAACTACAAGCTTTGAAACTTGTATTTTATGACTATGAACTGAACCGGCTGAATAATTGGACGTTCTGGAATGTTACCGTACAGTTGAATACAAATGTTTGGAGTAAATTAGGGTCTAATCGCCATTTAAATGGTGTTATTGCGAGGAGACTACGTTGCAGCACATTCTCCTGTCAAGCTATTTGAAGTAAGTGGGCTGCGTAGTATGCTAGTGTATATTGGGTAATCATTCAGAATAGGAGTCTCCGAAAAAAAAAAAAAACCAAAAACGACCTGGAAAATTGTACATATCGACATTATTCACAGAACGTGCTACCAAATACGACAGAAGTGCTATGAAGTTCGGGAAAATTGTAGGGTAAAATGTATGTAAATTCCATGTAATTTGAGTTCCCTTACCACGTTAAATCGTAATTGCTAATGACACTGAACATTAATTTACTAGAGGCATAACAACATTCACTAACGAATGTGATAGTGGGTAGGGCTATGAAAAGGGAAATTGTGGGGTAAAATGTATGTAAATGACATGTTATTTGGGTTCCTTAACCACGTTAAATGCAAGGAGACCTAACCTAACTCCATGGCATGTGATTACAGGGGGCATGGGGGGGGGGGAGAGTGCTGACACGAGACAGTGGTTAGAAAAAGTACAAGTAAGCTCGTGTCGGTTCACCCACCTCCTGTGATTCACGTATCGTGAAGGTAGGTTTAATTTGGTTAGATCTTCTGCATTTTACATGGCCAGCTACAGCAGTGCGCAAGCCTTTTGATTCCCACAGTCACAATCAACTACATTTACTTCCCAAGCAAAAACTAGAGTATAAATTACATTACTCACCTATGTAAGCAGCGAATATAGCTCCTCTGTGATATATTGTCGATAACACATGTATAGGACATGCTAACATGTACATTAAATTTAAATTTGTATAAATCCACGTAAATACTCTTACGCAAAATAATCATATAACATATATGGAAATAGTTGCAAAGAAACACGTGCTATAGCACTCGTAAATCACAAGCCTTCACACTGTCAAATTCACACAATACACTCCACTTCCGCATGCTACCAGCATACAACTGTGCTATGAAATAAGTACAAATTGAACCAGAAAACCAAAATTGTTGCACATTTGTTTCCGGTCTGTGCAGTGTTGCTGAACAAAGAATTAAACAATATTCAGACACTGTTTGATTACCATGGTTTATAGCTGTACAACCTTAGCCCGTCTGCTAAAACATACCCTGCGACTAACCTTTTGTAAAATGTACCATTTCCAGAGGCGCTCTCGCATTAATCACGATTCAGCAACCCAAAAGAAATATATTTTGCATAAATTTCACTTGTTTTACTACTTAAACACCCTGATCTTCATAGCCCTCCTAACCATTATATTTTCATGTTATATACAGCAAATTACGTGAAGCCCCAATAAAATAAAATTCTTATTAAGTGTGATTAGTAATGACCATATATACTATTTATAGGTATTATTTCCCCGTTTTTCAGAAAAGCCCCTATTTTAAATAATTAGCGTGGTGACATGGTAAAAGTAATCTCCAAGTCTATTGAGTTAGCATCTGTCTCAATAAAAGGTAAAAGAAAACTAGACACCAAACACAGTCTTACGCCTAGGACTACTCAGCAGTTTTTGAATTCAGTTAAAAATAGGGACACACTTAAGGAAAAAAGGCAATGCCTATTTAAAGGACTAGCTAAATCACCTCAACAATCAAATAACTACTCTAAAAAGGAACATTAGAACATCTTACTATAAAGAAAAGTTCTATGAATGTACTGGGGATAGCAAGCTCATATGGAAAAACATTAACAGTATTCTAGGTTGGTCTGCTAGTGAAGTAGCCAACCATCTCAGCTGTTTAGAATGCTCAAGGTCTTGCAATTCAAGATCCAAATAATATTGCCAACATATTTTGTGAGCATTTCTGCGATGTTGGCTCTAAACTCCTTGACAGGAATGCTGCAGGTAATAAAGACGTTAATTCCCTGCACACCCTGGACCAGTATCCTTTTTCTATGTATTTAGCAGCAGTAAATTCATCTGAACTTGATACTGTTATTGCTCAAATGAAGTTCAAAAGTCCTGGATACTATACTATTTCAGTGAAGTTCAAAGTCAGGTAAAGACATAATTATTCCAATTCTGGTGGATGTCATTAACCATTTTTTCTTACCAGTACATATCCAGATGCCCTCAAAATTGCCAAAGTAATACCCCTGAATAAGTCTGATGATAGTAAATTTACTAATAATTACAGGTCTATCTTAAGCGCAGTAAACAAAATATTTGAAACTGTATACAAAAATGGATTACTTGACTTTTAGGAAAATCGTAAAATACTAAATAATTGTCAATACGGTTTTAGAAAAAAAAAACCTGGTAATTGTAAAGAAGAGAGACTATTCCGAAAACAAAAGAAAAAATCACGGAAAGTGGTATAATTCCACTCTACTAATTACACAGAACACGACTTTACTAGGGGCATCAACATATTATGAATACAAACTACAAATACAATAGTGGGGAGGGCTACGAAGATCGGGGAAATTGTGGGGTGAAATATGCGTAAAATATATATGTTGTAGTCACACTTTCTTATGTAAATACGTTAAATTCAAAAAGACCTAACCGAACAATACCTATTTCATGATATGTAAATACAGGGGTACTGTTTGCCAACACATGATACTGTATATCTTTGTGCTGCATTTCATAGAACACCTGTGAGTTACACATCCTGAAATAAGGTTTAATTCGGTTAGGTATGCTGCATATCAAATACCTACACACCCAGCAATACCTAAACCCTTGATGACATACAACAAAATGCAAAACAGTGTCTCATACATATGATTTCAGCACGTTTTATTATTTGTGGTATAAGTAAGATCATGTAGGGTCATCCACCCCTGTGATTCACCTATTATGAAGTTAGGTTTATTTGGTGAGGTCTCCTGCATTTTACATGACTAGCGGCAAAATTACGTAAGCCCTTCAATTAACACACTCGCACGCAATACTACACAGTACAATTCACTACATTACATATTGCATGCTAAAACTCAAAATTTATTATGTTACTCACCCATTGAATCGGCAATGATACCTCGTAGATGATTAAGCACGACACGTTAACGTCTATTCAATTGTTGAAACTCCATAGACACTCAAATTACCGCACAAATATTATATTTTAACATTTCCCATGGACATGTACCTATTATTTGTGCGCACATAAACACTTCCATCAATCATGAGCGTACGAACACAGGAAATACTGTGATTACGTATTATGGCCAGTGCTCCACTACCCGCCTGCAGCCAAGAGCTTTCTTCCCCTCCACCGCTGGTTGTGATTGACAGGGGGCAGAGGGAAGGGGACGTCGTCTTTTAATTCACATATTTTCCGGCTGCACACTTTTCACCATAGTATGGTGTATGCAATCACTCATGACGCTTGTGCATTAATATGCAACATATAATCAATGTATTTGCAACATCTTATCATGTTAAATTTTTGTCTGTTCAACTGGTATGCTAGTCAAGTGTTAATGCTTGCGTACATTTTGCTCATGATTGTAGTATTTACCTCTCTAATCTACGAGCACCATATGTACATATGGCACAGTGGGTAGTGTTTAGTCACCCTTAATCCTATTTGCCTTACTATGTGCATCAATAATGTTTCTGTCTGTCATCCTGCAACTGTGTTTGTATATGCACTGTTTTATAAAGATCCCCAAGCGAGCAATGCTCAAGGGGCTCAACTTTATCTATACAGAATATGTTAAAGTGTCATTGGAATGTATAAATATTTGAAATAAATAATTAAAACAAACTGCAGGATGATATTGACCAAGTGCGGAGGTGGACAGAGAAGAGTAAAATAAAGATAAATCTTAGAAAAAATAAGGAAGTGTGAGGTTTACGAGGAAAAGTGTGAAGGGCAGGGACATCTATAGATGGGGGCGGCATGAAATAGGGGGGGCTTCAGAATATAAGNTGGAAGGGGGGGGGGGTGCAGGGACATCTTGGATGGAAGCAGCAGGTTCAGAGAGTGATGTCGAAGGGGGAGAAAAGCAGTAGGAATGTTGCAAAAGGTTCTGAAGGGAGTCAGCAATGAGGTAAAGGTAAATGCTTGTTGTACGATGGTAATGCCAGTGTTGGAATATGCTGAAAGAAGGGCAGAGAGCTGGGTGGGTGAAGGGTAGGTGGAGAAGGCAAGGGGCAGGATGGGAAGGAGGAAAGTAACTTTGGGTGATCAGTGACGATAGAGGAGATGGGATGGAGCTCCTTGCAGGACAGGAAAAGAGTAGGAAGGTTGGTTAGGTTGTATATAGGGTGGTGAATGGTGAGGGAGGGTGGGGGAGTTTAGGTGCGCAACTAACATAGGAGCTGTACAGAGGGAGAGATGACAACAGTGGGAAGCTTAAGAGCGGGGAAAGCACTCTCTGCTCGTAAGGTTGGTGAGGGAGTGGAATGTATTACAGGAAGAGTTGGTGAGTGTAAGAGGGGTTAGTCAGTTTAGGAAGGGCATGGTGAGGGAGTGAAGGGAGGGATGTGCATGCCGCAGCCCAACTGCATTTTTTACTATTTTCGTTATTCAATATTATTATTATTAAATACTATTTTTGTTGTCTGCAACATATTCTATTCATCTCTCTTCTTCCTTTTAGATACAAACAGGTGTGAACGTGCAGTGTGTGGTGTTTCTTTTGGGATTAATAATAACTGGGATGAAAATGAACCAATCTACACGTGACGGTTTCTAGTTGTCACATGCAAACAGCAGCTTCGTATGTACCTACTCAGCTGGCTTGTTGCACTGCCGCAGTGTATGTGAAAAAAAATTTTTACCCTGCTCAGGCTGGTTATGTGGGAACTCGTGAAAAGTGGGAAATAGCCTCACCCACCACTCGTTTTTCAGGTCAGGGACACACATGCCTGTCGGGGTAGGGGACAGGGGCTACTTAGTATTAATATTAAATAATAATTAAATTATTAATAAATTAATTTGTAGGAGTAGGAATTTAAATATCATTGTGGATTAATTAATTTTTTGTAATAGGTTTTTTAAATTAACTATCTTTCTTCCAGGCAACTACCATCTTGTCGTGGATTAGCAAAAGTCAGCTTGTGCCAGCTCTGCTGGCACTCCTGACAACTAATCCAGTTTTATTTTTAAGTTTTCAGGATCCACTGGGGATTCGGGGGGGAGTAGCCCAGTTGCGCTCTCCCCCCACCAGAGTGATGTTCACATCACTCTGGTTAAACCAAACCAGCGCCAAATAAGAAAGGAAGACCCCAGCCACCTCTCTACTAGTTTCTCCTCTCCCATTAATAAAGAGCATGGTACCCACCTATCTTTCTCCTGTAGCATTTTCTCATAATGCATGTAATAATTTTTAATTCTTTCCTGTCGAAAGGGTTTTTACGGTGTCTGTGCCGGTTTTTCCCTTTCTCTTCTAGATGTAGTTAGTTAACTATAAGTACATTAGGGAGGTTTTTCATGGCCTAACTCGGCCATGGGAAACCCAATCCCTCTTTGCCGCGATGCACGTCTCCTTGCATGTTTTTCCTTCCCTTGTAAGCGTAAGGGGTTAGCCCTGAGACGCAATAATCCCGTTCCTACGCGGACTAATATATAACACTTAGTTTTAGAGTAGGTTAGAAAAAAGAAAATTTTGCCAACTTGCAAAGAGATTTAAGACAAATACCAGTAATTTATTTCTGGCCATGTGCCTTGCTGAAAATATTAACGTCACACCCCACATTTTCTGTTTCTTACTACTAGTACCTATTGTAATGGTCTACTCAAATTAAAAATAAAAGCTGTTCACTACCAATCCCATTAATACTCTGTACACCAAAAGACAAGACCAATCATCAGTCGTAACTCAAAATTCATAAACGTCTTTAGAAAACACTAAAATGTGATGATTCTCAACAGCGGACGCTTTGTAACACTCGAGGCCTCCCGGCCGGAATGCAAACAAGAGACAGGATAGCAGGGACAACACCATGTTTCCAACTGCTACAGCCTTCTGCTTACCAGCTCTGACGAAATATACACTCAAAACAATCCTGCAATCCTACCTGTTAACTGTTTGGTAAATATTTTATTATAAAGACATTACAAATTTTGATAAATTGCACCACCAAGTTACAGCATTGATTTAACTGAGTTGATGAAAACTACATCCGGTCATGTACATGCATAGTAGAGCCTGGAGTCTCAAGCTAAGGTCTTGATGCCGCCATGCACAGATCTTAAAAATTTTAATGTTCCAATAAATTTTGCCAATAAATTTTGGGCCGCACACGATTGTACGAGCCATCGAACCCACCACCTACCTGGTCCAGCTTGGCAGAAAGACTGTCAAGGTGCATCGCCTTCACCAGGTGACGACGACAACGCTGCACCAGGTGTCCCATGACGGCAACCCCAATGTCAAGGTTTACCGGCCACCCACGCAGGAGGGAGGTGCATCAGCACCTCCCTCGGAGAAGCATCTACAAGGACCCGCAAGCCCGACGACGCCCAGTGTCCAGGGGCCCCTCGGGGATCATCGAGGTGGGAGTCCCATCATCGCGAATAGCGCAGCGTGAACCGGCACCGCCGTCCCTGCGCCATGCCATCCCAGACGTACCACCAGCACAAGCAGGAGGAAGTACCAACACGGCCTACTCGCATCATGATACCTGGCGTTGAGGCGTCCACTTTCACGGGGGCCTCCACCCCCCTCACCGTGCCCGCTACAGGGGACACCCTAGGACCTCGTGATGCACTGTCGACGGCATCAGGAGGGCTTCTGGAGGTGTCCACTGCTGGAGAGGGTTTGATGCACCGGGGCAGTGCCACAGCAGGAACGCCGCCTCCAGCGGAGCGGTCACCACCAACCAGGTGATCAACCCCCCTTGGCCATTGTCAGCCCGGGTTGCTACCGGCGGCATCGAGGCACTCAGCTCGCCTCTCCCCTGCCGCTCATGCCGGAGTCGTCAACCAGCGTGAGCTTGCGTGTGCTGCGGTGATGCCACCGTGCCCCACACTGCAGCAGGCCACCCACATCAACACCACCCAAGGGCCCCATACGCCCTGCGGCGCTTGAAGACATGCAGCCTGCAAACTGTCTCAGCAGGAGGGGGGGCGTTTGACGCAGGACAGCATCCTGCCTTCCAAACCGTTTGCCACGCCGCACGTCCACCGCATCAACAGGCAGCAGTGTACCCTCGGTGCACAGTGCAGTGTAGTGCAAGAGCAGGCAGGTGAGGGTGTGTTACGATGGACTTGGCACACATTAATTATAGGGCAATTTAAGATCAAATAATTAAAAGCGAAAGAAAAGAGACACCAGGCATGTGAACACTCAAAGTTAATTTGAAAATTCACATATTTTTCACCTCAGTTGTGTAATGTATTACAGTGTTGTATGAGCATATTGTCTTTGCACCAGGCCACCAGCCGAGTGCCAAGTTATTCTATACTGATACTATGTGTAGGTATTCATAGTGTGAGAGTAATATTTTGTAATAGACAAAAATCTATGTAGTGTAGTTATTTGAAGTTTGAGTATAGAGTATAAAATAGTTTGCCATATAGTAGAGAATCATACAAATACTTATTGTATAAATGGTTATACCACTGTAGGAAATGCACGAAAGAATCCTTTGTAAATTGGCAAGGTCTCAAAACATCAATATCATCATTAGTAATACACTTAAAAGGAGCTTAAAACTAACAAAATTAAACAAAACAGTTAAAATTCAGTGAGTAAATGAAAAGAGGTGTCAACAACATGATTGAAAACAGTAAACATGAAACAAACACAAACAACATTAATCTCTACATTTAAACACTCCTTTAGATTCAAATTCTTTAGCAGAAAATTTCTTTTCATAACAACTCCCTTACAATATATAAGAAAATGAATAATTTATTTCTAGAAACAATTCTTATGGAGGTGAGGTGAGTTGCATAATACCGAAATTGATAAATTTTTTTTCTAAGAGACAGTAATCCAGGCTATCAAAGAGCAACTTGAGAGTTCTATATTCAGGACCACAGGTTACATGTCTGAAGAAAAGAAATTATTGACATTTTAAGCATTTGTACTGTTTCAACTCTCAAAACAATTTTCAAAATGATTGAAATAAATTCAAGAAAACAGATTATATTCCTTTTTAGTTCTTATGGCTTGGAGTCAGCATAGGCATCATCTCTGGCATCGAGATTTTAACACTAAAAAAAATATGCTCTTTCTGGCGCTTTTGAGCTTCTTCTTATATCGCCGGCGCACATTTAGTCACTTCACGCCTCGCCAACATGCCTAACATTATGATACGGCAGAATTTTCTCATAATTAAACTAAATTCTGCTACTCCCTAACAAAAAACAAGCATCTGCCCATTCTGAAAGCCAGGAGTGTGTCCCTTTTTTTTTAGCTACAAGGCTTCCAAAAGTCAGAAATCATCCGGAAATCTCAGATAGTCAGTAATTAATATGTAAATTCAGTGAAAATAAAGAGTTCAAAATTAAAACCTCTGGGGCCTATCTGCACTGATAAGTACAAAACAGAATAGCTATGATTAAAATTACATACCTGGAGAAAAATGATGAGAATCTAAGCTATGAAGTTTTAAGAAAGAGTGAAATCAATTGTCATTAATGTAAACAAACAAAGGTAAATAATAATAATACTGTTTAAATACCGGGGAGTGGATCCTAATGTTTATAAACCAAACACAAGGAAAATAAAAACATAATAAATGAATTTAGAATATTATAAACAAAATATTAAGATTAATAAGAAAACAAAACAATAATCCTAACTTTAAAAAACATACTATAGTACCACAACAGTTGTTTCACCCTCATTTCATGCCATTCACATTTCAATTGTATTTGCTCATTTGCAGTGTAGTATTATGTATTTATTTATTCATGTTTTATGCAAGGGTTCATGTCCATTTAGTTGTGCAAGTGTTTTCGTTCAACGGAAAGTAGTGCAGGGCGAGCTGCATGCCGCCATCCATGCCTCGTGAGCTCGCCAGATTCAGTTGCAGTTGAGTGTCTTTAAGAGGTCGGCACGCACCACGTCGCGCTCCAGGTGCTTTCATATTTTCGCTCCAATAATCTTTAGCTACAATAGTCTGATGTAACTTACTGGAACCTGTTCTTTTATGCACCCGGAGACGCCACCCCTTCTTCCCCGGGAATACCATCGCCCAGGGAAGTTTAACACACCAGTAATTCATACTTTTGCACACCTGTGTACTTTTGAAGTTTTGCCTATCTGGCGGTCTCTGGCAGAACCTATGTAAAGTTTTCACCTAGAGTGATGTAAAGTTTTTTGTGCAAGAGTAAAATTACACACAAGTTTTCAGACTTAGTATTTTTCATTTCAAGCACTGCCTTCGGGCGATTTGGGGTCCGGGTCCCCTACAACCCGCTTTCACCGTAATTTCACGTAGTTTACCTTAATAACCAGTATGCTCCACACCGAACGTGTGGGTCAGCCTGAATAGGCCCACTTCATTTAGACGTATCAGGCGTAGGGAATGCCTGGTTTTCATGCCCAGAGGGGCTCATCCAACAATTTTGCCGAAGGACTCGTACGTCCGGGCGAACGGCCCACCATACCCTGAGATCATAATCATCAGCAGCAATCGACATCACCTGCCATCTGTGTCTGGCGCCTAGTCGGGTATCCAACTCCAAACCCACCTAACCATGTTTTTCACCGCCCCTCAAAACTTCCATAAACCCAACACCACCCAGCAAACAGGCGTTAATTGGTGCCCTTCCGTGGAGCTATTTTCTGCTGAAAACTCTCATTGTTCAATATTTTTCTACTCAATTTAACAGGCGTTAATTTAAAACTGTTATTTTACTTTCTGATAATTAACATTGTGTGTGATCTCACAATAAAAATTATCTTTGTTTCAGGTATAATATCCAAAATGGCCACCAAAGATACAGAATACGTTTGTAAATTATGCAAAGTTACAGTTGGCAGTCAAGTAAATTTAGAACAACACTTGACTGGGAAAAAACATTTGTACATGGAATTACAAGTTAATAAAAATAAAGTAGATGACTGTGAGACAGAGACAGGTTGGTATATAAAGTCGTCACTGCATGTTGTAGCCCTTTGTCATGTGGTCTGAAGAACTGTGGTATAGGGTAGTGCATGCATTGTATCGGTAATGTCAGTATGTAGAGTACAATGCTAGTATATCAAGTACAATACTATGGTGTAAAATGTATGGTTGCCACATCAGTCTTAACATTTTGGAAGATGGGGTTTACTAACCTGAAGTATTTAAAATCCAGCCATTTTTAAATCCAAGTATGCGAGTCACTTAAAATATGTATGCTTACATTTGTAACACTACTTGTGTGTAAGTATTTGGTGAGAATCGATTGATTGGTTCCCAAGATATGTGGTGCTGCTATCTTCATAAATGGACAAATAACATTGATGTTCATCGTAGATACTGCTAGTGTATAAAATTTGTGTGAAATTATTTTGTAACATAACGGCATACTAACATAAAATATTTACACAACTGTTATATTGATAATAATGTGACTACCACTTAATTCACAGAAATTTCATTTAAATGCAGAAGTATAACATTTTACCTGAAATTGGTAGGGATTGGTTAATTGTTTCCCAAGATATGACGTAAAAATTAATTTTTTAATGTGGCACTATTTTACAAAATGGTGGGGAGGGATGATGCGAGTAATTGCTGGACCGTTCTGTTGTCGCTCAACTACTGACCGGTCTGTGACTGGCTACAGACGCAATCGTAGAGGAACAAGATGTTGGACACCTACACGGCGAAAGAATACCTCACGTATTGATACATTTACACTCAGAAGTTTGCACTCTTAGAGTTTTATAAATATAGAATATGTTTTTTAATAAAAAGTTGTGTCTTGATGGGCGCTAGTGGCAACATATTCCAACATAATTGTATTACAATCTGTTCAGGAATTAAAAAGTTATTAAGGGGGGTGGGGGGGACATACATCCAGACAGATGTTCGGGTGTTTTCATAAGCCTGTTTTTCCAAAGAAAAGTAGGCTAAAATACAGCATAATGTTACATCCATTGTGTAATTTTTATCTGTGTAACATAAAATACTGTCTTATGGTTTCCATTATCCAGACTTTGGGTTGATGAACACTTCAGAGAGACACTGGGTTGGTTCCAATTGTAAATTTGGCATAGAAAAAAAATTTGCCCACATATGTTTTGGTCATTTTTGTCTGTCTTGGGCCCCTTTGACTTCTGCCTCTGTTTGGACGTCTACGTCCGGAACATCTTGTATAATTATTTGAGTTTATTTTAGAAAAAGTCTTTCTACAACGCAGATGATTCTTTTGCATAACGATTTTATTATAAATTAATGTCAGTGTATTTTAAACATGTACTGAAAAACTGAAATGGAAATTTTAAGTATCTACTAAGATATTTTTTTATGTATGTTTGTTATGCGACTTACAATAATGTGTGTGTATGCTTATGCCATTTCTATGCAAGTTTCTTGTGTCTTATTGTACTAAGTTTTAATTTAATGTATTTGTTATATTATTATTTTATGTATGCCATATATGACAACTATGTACAGCCACTAACAAGTTCTATGGCTTATATACAAATGCACCATGAACTATCAATAAGCGAAATTAAATTATTCAAAAATATATGTATTTGTTTCAGATAAAATTGTGGATGAGACATCAATTACAGGAAGCAGATGTGAACTATGCAACATTAATGCTGGCAACAAAGTAAATTTAGCACAACATCTAAGTGGGAAAAAACATGCTATTATGGTTGCACAACTTACTTTAAGCAATAAAGAAGACAATTCTGACTCAGTGAAAGGTTTGTATGTGGTATCATCTCTGTGGCTACTCTTGTTTTTTAAAATCAACCTTCGATGCGCATTACTGCATATTGTAATTTAAATACAGTAAAATTCAATAATAAGTAATGTTAATGTTGAATTAGAAAAATAAATGCCATGTTTTAATGTATCATTACAGAGTTTGTTTCAAGTACCATAGGTTAAAATTAGGGATTACTCTAATCATCATCGTTGTCATCCAGTTCAATAAACTCAAATTTTGAAAGTTGATTCAGAAGATCATCGTAATCATTTTTCTCACAGCAATCTAAATTTATGACAGAATATTCTTAAGAGCCTGTATGATTCTTGGCTGGCCTTTCCAATAGTGTTGCAAGATATTCAGAAAGCAAAACCAGAACATGTGCTGGAGAGAGTATGTTTTGACTTACCCTAAAAGTTGTAGGCATGAATGACATGCGTGTTTAATGAACTAAACGTAGAATCTAAAAGGACCTACATGGTCTTGATGGAATGTACCGTTGAGTTTGTTTTAATTTGCAAGTATCTCGGTTATGAAAATCATGTTTAATTGAAATTGAAAAATGTAAACAAGTAATTTTAAGTAAGTTAACTGAACTTCTGTTTCATACATATCTCCATTTGATCTTTGTCACATGTTTTTATACTTGGAAATACATATTGTATTTTTTCTTTTGGCATTGCGAAAGAAATTTATGTAATTGAATTATTAGCATGCAAAGAGTGTGCTTTAAAAAGAGTACACATCTCTTCAAATGAGGCCACGATCACTATCATGTTTTGTAATTGGAACAATTTTGTTATTTTGAGCAGTTGGTCTTAAAAAACGGAACATGAAGGATTCCACCTGGCTAGTGGATGAAGTGATAACGTTAGTGTTGCAGAAGTTTGGTCGAAAACACGTAATTAAAAAATGGGTGGATATTTTGTAATGTTGTCTGAACAGAAATAGAACTTAAGAAACTTTTGTGTCCAAGTGGAGTGGAGATATTTGGGCAGCTCTTAACATTGAGGTCTTGTGAGCCGATGAGGGTGAAACGAGGTGAGTATAGAGCAGCACCGGAATGGAAGGGCAACGGGGAGAACCTCGAGAAAACCTGCTAACCAGCAGCATCATCCGGCATGATTCCCACGTGAAAATCCGGGAGCGACCCCACCAGGAATCAAACCCGATTTGCCTAGGTGAGATGCGAGTAGTCTGACCACTACACCACCATGGCCCCTTTTTTTTGCCAAAGGATTATAATTTTTTTTAGGTGGAAAATGGTTTAAAAAAAGTTTTTTCGGAATCAATTTTATCTGGTAAAATTTTTACATAGAAACTTAAAGAGAAATCTTAAGACACGCATAATTCTTTTTCGTTATTAGTGTGCCATATAAATATAGGATCGCCACTTAAATCAGGCGAGTCGAGATGCAAAACCTGCACTCCAAATGAGTGCCTTGCATGTAGAGGTAATGAGGCAAATGATGAGTGAGCAAGTAAGAGTTCATACACTTTGCGACCTCGAACACGCAAAATAGCTCCAGGCAGGCAGAGCCCTTAGGCATACTGATAGAGACAAGAACAGTAAACAGCACAAATGTTTAAAAATGGAATGTTTCCAGGTGAAACAGCACATCTGGCAATCTTACTTTTCAGAAAGTTCAGACTGGTGCAAGCTCAAAGGTTCCCGGTTCTAATCCACGTAAAGTTTTTGTTTATATATCCAGACATATGTAGATATAACTTCGTCTATGTATTTATATTTAAAAGAATAGGAAACACTTGTACCTCTTATCCTATATTTACTTTCCCTTCCAATCTGTCTTACTTTTCTTGTACACAATTTTGCACATTGGTGTGATTCCTGGTCATGGGTCCACAACACTGTTAATAAAATTATTCCATGTAGCTGTGAAAAGATAGATTAATGTGCAAAAAAGATAAAACTAGGTTGTACTTTCAGTTGGTGCCAAAATAACTGCACACAATCTCCATTGTGATCATAACATTGAATATTACAGCACAGTATGGAATTTCCAAAACTTAGAGTAATATTTTTATGCAGTGAAACTTTAACAAAAGTTTTTTTTGTTGCTAGCTTGTTTGACGATTTCATGATTTGACAACACTTTGTTCAGAATTTTGTTTCCCCATTTCCAGTTTATGTTTCTTGTGACTGTTGAAATTAATTTAGTTATTCGCACCATAAACAAAAGTTGTAGTGATGTTGTTGAGGCATATTTTCTTGTTTCAGATGCAGATGCTACAGAAAACAATGATGACACAGTTGAATGCTTCCCCAGAATCATTAGTTTTGATTACCAGGCAATACAGTTCATGGCACAGCACGAGATTCCATTTGTTGTGAGGAATGCTAAGTGCATGAAGTTGTGTGGTGATATTGAGGCATGTTTACAAAGGGTCTATCGAAATGGTGTGTGTATACCATTTGGCTCCATTGTCACAGGATTAGCCAACGAAGAAAGTGACATTGATTTGTATTTCAATGCAAGTAAGTGTTACAGGTCCTGTAAAGTAATGGTAATTATTTCAAACATTTTTATTAAAACAACTTTTTTTTTGATTATGTACAGTGCAACCTCTCAAATCTGATTCTCTAATATCCAAAACCTGTGATAATTGGCCTAGTTCCGGGTGATAAAAATTGGCTGGTCTGCCGGCTGGCAAGTTAGTTACCAGGCGCTGATTAAAGACTGGAGTTCCAACGTGTTGCTGGCCGGTGACGTAATTTTGGTAGTGTGTGCGCATGGAGTTCGCAGAGATTCGCTAATTCACCTTTGCATACATAAGTAGTCCGTAATCCAAGTTTTGAAAATCTGGCAACGTTTTAATTACATAGTCACACCTAACACGTTTTCTTGCATTTTGCACAAAAACTGTCGCAAATGTTTTGGTTGTTACTATAACAAAAGGTTCTAGATGTGTTTACAGTTAAAACAAATAACATATTTTGGAAATATGCAAAATATCAAGGCCATGCTATAATTTCCGTATGTATTTGGCAAACCAGTTTTTTTATTTGGAATTAATTAAATAAATGTACATAATGTTATTTCTTATGCTATGTGAGCACTGGTACTATTTTAATGTAAACATGTGTAAAAAACAACTTAACACTACCATTACTTTTGTTGTGTGTCACTTCCCATATGAGGAGCCCTGTGCAAAAAAATTCTAGCCTGCTGGGACTTAGGATTGGACCAGTAATCTTATATGCGAGAGACTAACGACTATCTAACCATTGGTACACTTTTGTGCCACATATATGATTAATAGAGCCCAGAGTATTTCGNTTGGATTGGACCAGTAATCTTATATGCGAGAGACCGAGAGACTAACGACTATCTAACCATTGGTACACTTTTGTGCCACATATATGATTAATAGAGCCCAGAGTATTTCGCAGATTGATGTGGCGGCAGGCTAGGCTATACGAACCTCCATACACTTGAGACACCATCTTTTACTTATTGGTTGCTGCGATCAAGTGAGGCCTCCGTCCAAGACGGTTCAAAGCTCAATCACACTACTACTTCCTGCTTATTACTGGCTCACAGCGGACGTGTATTAATAACTGTTGTCCAATCACAGTAGTAGGTGAAAAGAGCAAGTATTTGTAGTATTCCTCGCCACAAAATGAATTTACGAAATACTCTGGGCTCTAATGATGAATAATAAATTATGTATTAAATAGGCACACACGAATATTCACATGTCCTTATATGTTGCCAATAGAGTAGAACATTTTTACTGGTCTGTCATGGGAAAAAATGTTTTAACTTCTGAAATAGCCTTGTTGTTGGGATAATTTTTACGTGGAATTGTTATGGTTTTATGCTAATGTTGTAAGCACGTTTGACAGTGATACTTTGAGACCCACCACGTGGTTCAGAGCTCAGAGTAATTTAAAGGTCCCATTGCTTGTGTCCTGTCCATTCGTAACTGTACACTTTTGTAATCTCCAATAATGGTGATGTTCTTAGCACTTTTTTACCATTTTGTTTCAGATTTTCAACAAACGAGTGATGCGATTTTCATAAATGGAATATCCAGAAGTACTGAACAGCAGATGGTTAAAGCAGTCAAAAATATTTTGGGAAGATTTTTCCCAACTTTTCAGAGTGTTTTTGCAATACCCACTGCAAAAGTTGCCTTGGTGAAATTATACCACATGCCAACCCAAGTGAACTGCGACTTGTCATTTAAAAATGGAGTGGGCGTGAACAACAGTGCTTTGATCAAGTTCTATTTGTCGGTGGACCCTAGAATCAAGCCCCTCACGATGGTGCTGAAACATTGGGGGAAGGTTTACGAACTAACCGGAACTGGCCACATAACAAACTACGCCCTCGTGTGGATGGTGTTGTATTACCTACAGCAGCTCGAGGAACCCATTGTTCCCATGGTTGCTGCCTTGCAGAGCACAAACTACTGCAAGCGTTACGTGAATGGCTGGGACTGTAGTTTCATCACACTACCGTGGCTCACCAGAAACCAGTCCACCATCCAGCAGTTGCTGGAAGGTTTTTTCAGATTCTACGCCCATTTCGACCACGAACTTTTTGTAATTTGCCCTTTGCTCGGATGTTTACTGCCCAAAAGCATCTTTTGTCATGTCGAAAAGTTGCCGCCAGAAATGAAAACTTTGAAAGAGAAGCTTCAGAAAGGTGAGAGCCAAGGTCTAAGAGTAGCATCAAAATTTTCTGTTCAAGATCCATTCGTGTTGGAGCATAATGTAACGTTTTCAATGAGTAGAAACCTGATAGAAAAATTCCAGGAACTTTGTTCAGCTGCAGAAAGCATTTGTGGCTCAACACAAGAGTTACAAATTTTGTTTGAAGACTGTGGGAAAATAGTTAAACCTAAGAAACAAAGGTACTGTGAGGTAGCACTGTTCAACTGCAAGAAGTTTGCAGAAAAGTTGGCCGAGGCCCCCGTGGACAACTGCGCTGCTGAAGACTTGAAACATTTTTGGTACACAACAGTGTATGAAAGTCTAGTTGACGTTCTTGAAAATGTTCTGAAATTGGACGTGTGCGACGTGAACAGCAGCAGTGAAGGTACAGCAGTAAAAGTTCGCAAACTTGACTCCAGTTCTGATGTTTCAAATAGTTCGTTTTCAAATGAGGATGACTTCTACAAGATGAGGATAATTCAATGTAGTACCTTTTTCCGCGTGTGGGATGTTCACAAAGTGTCCTCGAAAGATTTCTACAAGTTGAAGGCAGAATCTGGTAAAGTAAATTGTGCACAGAAAATGAATGCTATTGAGCAGCAGAAAGCAATTACCAATTTTATAATGGAAAACTTCAGTCAGTATTTTGACAAGCAACAGCCTGATGAAAAAAATTCTGTGTTGACTTTCACATGCCAGTTTCTCCCCAAACAAAATCCAATACATGTTTTGTTGAACTTTTCATGTGACTCGAAGGAAAATTTAGATTTTACTTCCTTAATGATATTCTTAAAAAAATATTTGCCAAAATGGATTCAGGAATCCTGAATTTTACATAGTGTTTGTTTGATGAATAAAATCCAAAGTATTTTGCAGTCCCGATATATATGTTTTCGAGTTTATTCACGATTTGTTCTAAATCAGACTTTGTAGAAAATTGTCACAATTTCTTTTACTACTTATATTTGCAAATTTAATCCTGCAATAACACGCACACAATTAGGTAGGTTAGGATCTGACCTACCATTTTTACATGTTTAAAATGGTAATGAGAGAGTATTGCAGGACACATATCGGTGGTAAAAGACATTAATATCTACTGTAAACACTTGGTTATATGTGACCCTGGTAGCTTCTGACCCCAACCTTCCATTAGACAGTTAAGTTTTCTTATATGATTGGATTTGAAAAAGTAATGTAAATTGCCTGGTACAATTAATTTTCATTCTACAAGGAGGCTCAAGTATTTGCCACCAACAAAGTTTGGTATGGTGATGTGGGCACATTAACATCAACATTTCCCACACTATTGGTTTTTACTAATTGAATTGCTCAAAATGAAAATACCATTGGGTCGGTAAAGGATTTATACCCTCAAAACCCCTACTTTGTATACGACCCTGGTTATATTCCATGTATGTGGAACCATTACATCTTTGGAAAGGAAACCTGGTGTGTTAATCATTCTCTATTTTATATGTAGCACCATCAAATAATTTTTAAAGCAGTCAAATTGGTAACTATGAATCGCCCAACTGTATTATTTGGTATATTAGCAACTGTTTTTGTAGGCGGTGTCATTATGTAGTTAATTACAAGCCCAGTAGTAACTCTGGCCATCTCAGTTGACAAGAGAGCAAAAAAAAATTAAATTTTTTCTTGGAATCCTAAATTTTTAAAGCATTTAATATATATTTGAACAAAATTATTATAAATACATTGACAATGTTCCCCACAGTGGCAGTTTCGTCATTACAGATCGCAATAATTCCCCAAACACTGGAAAGTAAACATTGAGTTTGACAATTTAAATTCACGCCTTCATGTAGATATTAATGTGTGCTGGAAAATACTTTGAAAGTAATTTCTATAAAGTATTTTCAAATGTAATCAGTTTACTATGTCACTTGAGGCAATATTTTCAAATACAACGAAACCAATGCATCGTGAACTTTTCTATCATGTTCCCGCATTCATAGTTTGTTTCGTATAATCCGGAATTGCTTGCCTTTAGAACAGTGTTAAGAGTCCGCAAGGATATTTTTTTTGATGTCTCGTTTTGATGCATCCGTCACTGTGTGCCAGCTGGAGCATGTATACTGATCCACCCTGCTTGCCTCCACCTGTGCTGGGCTGTCACAGGGGTCATCATCGTTAATTTCTGGTGGCTGTCTGCACTTGGAACAAGCTCACACATGACTTGTAAACATGGAAGTTGAGTTACTCTTTCTCTGGTGGTGCCATCTTAGACTCGATGGAAGGCAATAGAATTGTTTTCATCTAAAACCAGGGGGTAGGTCGGCAGAAGCTTCTATGGAATAACTTGTTACACAATACATGCTGCCCCACGAGTAAACAGGAGTGCGTTAGTTTTCGTTTAACTTCAACTGTAAACATTTCTGTGGGTTTTTTTATTTGCTATTTACTCTATTCTTGTTAATAGTTTCATCACTGTTTCTCAAAATACAATTACAACTATTGTAATACATACCACGTTTTACCACCTTCTCTCTGATTGGCTAGAATTTAAACCTTGTAGGAAACCTTCCACTGAAAATTACACACAACCAATTACAAAAATGTACATGAAAATGGCTAGCAGTCTGCCAAATCTTCCATAGAACCATTCATAGAATGACTATACAAGCTTGCATCGTGGCACATTAGAGTAACTGTAAACCATTGAAAAAAAAAAAGTGTTTAAGTCAGTCTTCAAATAATAATGCAGATTTCACAGGTACCTAGGTAAATGGATTTTGCTAGAAGTTATGTGAGAGGTTGTTTTTGCAACTTCAGAGGAATGGAATAATGGAATAATTTAGCAATGTAAATATGTTGCTAATATGCCAGAGAGGGGCAGCAATGCTGTAGAGGTTAGACTACTCGCCTCCCACCTAGGCGAACCGGGCTTGATTCCTGGCAGGCTCGCTCCCGGATTTTCGTACGTGGGAATCGTGTCGGGCAATGCCGCTGGTTAGTGGGTCTTCTCATGGAGCTCCTGTTTCCCCCACCCTTTCACTCTGGTACTGCTCCATCCTCACCTTGCTTCACCCTCATCAGCTCTCAAGACCTCTTAAGAGCTGACCAAATCTCTTCACTCACTTGCAAATGACATTCTAATGTAGATAAAGGAGAGAAAAAAAAAAAACACTTGATTTACCATAAATTTAAACATGACACACTCGATACAATGCCAAGACCTAGAACTGTTTTACCTAACTTTCTGCCAACTGGGAACCTGCATGAGTGTGTGTACGACAGCATAAATGCAGATATTGGGCAGTGATTTTTTTTTCAAAGACTGATTTTAAAAGTGCTCACTTTACTGTGAAATAAATTCCTCGGGCAATAAATATGAGCACAAGCCATTGGGGTGAATCTAAGTCGTATTTTTACAAGCTTTATTACTTTTGTGTACTTCAATCACAGCCTCTGAATCCTTTTTATATTAATTTATGTACGTCCTAATAATTTTTATGCCAAGGCAGCTGGTTTAATTCTTTTATATACCAAGACAGGTGTTTTGTTATGTTTATCTTTAAATACACTATTTGCAACAGGTTTTTGAGGTAATTTTGAATTTGATAAAGATTATTGCTCTGACTTTTATAAAAAAAATTAGGTTTACAGACAATTAAAAAAAATAATGCAGCTTATTTTTCTTTGCATGCGATGCACATACATTTTTGGTTTTGGTGGTATAATGTGAATACTACAATTATAATTTTTTCTTAACTTTTTATTGCACCAAATGAAATGCAGACTGAATAAGAGCCTCTTTTTAAATTCGCTACAATTTTCAAATTTTTGTGTCACCTCCATATATTTTTCTCCAAATCAGTTTAAGCGTGTTTTGGCAAAATGGTTACATACAAAGTATTTAAACTGAGCTGCCTTATTTAGTTATAAACCAAAGAAAAGTAGGTTCATTTCCTAGTTGTATGTGGTTTGTTTTTAGGATTTGGCTATAGGAAATAAACATGTTTCCCAAATTGTGTTTACTGTACAGACTGTTGTGGTTAATTGAGCACTTTTGAAAGCCTTGCTTAAAATATACTTTTCTTCTTATTCTGTAACTAATGACTTAGTTTATGCATCAGTTATGTGAAAATGTGATATTTTTAGGAACCTAAATTTGTTGCTAATATGCCATATTGTACTCTTAGTGTCTATAAAGCAAAAAAAATCAAACTTATTGTAAATTTAAGCATCATACTTGCAATTTTTCTTAAGGCTCCTGCCTACATGGTACTTTGAACTGTGTTGCAGTATGTCCGTGAAATACAAGTTTTTCAACAAAACTATTAAACGTGCGGCAAATGTGCTGATCCATGAAAAGAACGCACACTTCAAATAAGGGCAGTTGAGTGCTTTCAAGATGTCGCGTACGTTAGAAACGCCATTTCAGAGTACTCTAAAATGGTAACAAAACAGCTTTTCTAAAGTGCAGAATCTCAAAATAAACACGTCAGATGAACACAAAACTACCCAAGGGTCCTGCATTAAACCTTCCTACGGGCTTTCTATCAATAAAATAATAGGCTTATGGCCTGAAAGTCTCATAGATACACGCAGTGCGACAAGAACACTTAACTGCAGTTCAGAGCCTTGCGATTAGCGGCGATGCAAATGACAGTGTATATCTCATCGCTCCCGTGCTTCAATGTCTCGAACGCAGAAAAAAGTTCCAGGTAGGCGGGAACCTTAATTCACTCGGAAGTTAGCTGGGAGGCTGTGTCCATGTGTATGATGGTGTATATGAAGTTAACGAGCTGTGGTTTTTCAAAGGTTGATTTCAGAAGTGCATACTTTACTGACAACAGCCTATAATTAGAGACCTGCAAAATTTGCATTATTTTTTGCTACCATGCTAGATTTCACTGTTCTATACTTGCTTGAGCGCAGTTCGTGATTTCATTGGCTACTGGCAACTATACGACGTCATCTAGCTGCGTGACCGCTTTACTAGAAATTGGCCGCTCAACTATTGAAGTTTTACTATAGGCTAAAAGCGTCCTTGGGGCGTGCCACACAAGTTGTTGGCCAATGGTAGAAGTCATGCAAACATACATCTTGGAGTTTAGTTTGCACCTCCAAAATAAAGCGAATTTTGCAGGTCCCTACCTATAATACATATACGTACTAATAATTAAAGTCGTACAGAGACAAAATGTACAACATCTACTGGTTGTAAAATGCCATGAATAGAATGAAATGCATTTGTTCAAGGATGGACTCCAAGCTTGAGTGTCAGTATCTTACCTTATATTATAACCCTAACTATGTGTTTTATCGCATGAATTTGTTAGTAGAAAACTACAGTCAACCNCATAAAACGTTTCGTTCAAAACGTAAACAAACTGTCAGAAACAGTCACCTCACAAACTTGTTCAATTTTTTAAAATATGTTGTACTTATTTTAAAGCTATGCCCCCATTATATTCGTGTTCTACATTATTAGTAGAGTCGAAATATACCACTTTCTGGAGTTTTTTTTCTTATTTTCAGAAAAGCCCCTAATCTAGAAAATTACCGAACGCACACTTCAAATAAGGGCAGTTGAGTGCTTTCAAGATGTCGCGTACGTTAGAAACGCCATTTCAGAGTACTCTAAAATGGTAACAAAACAGCTTTTCTAAAGTGCAGAATCTCAAAATAAACACGTCAGATGAACACAAAACTACCCAAGGGTCCTGCATTAAACCTTCCTACGGGCTTTCTATCAATAAAATAATAGGCTTATGGCCTGAAAGTCCCATAGATACACGCAGTGCGACAAGAACACTTAACTGCAGTTCAGAGCCTTGCGATTAGCGGCGATGGTGCACGTGATGCAAATGACAGTGTATATCTCATCGCTCCCGTGCTTCAATGTCTCGAACGCAGAAAAAAGTTCCAGGTAGGCGGGAACCTTAATTCACTCGGAAGTTAGCTGGGAGGCTGTGTCCATGTGTATGATGGTGTATATGAAGTTAACGAGCTGTGGTTTTTCAAAGGTTGATTTCAGAAGTGCATACTTTACTGACAACAGCCTATAATTAGAGAAATGCAAAATTTGCATTATTTTTTGCTACCATGCTAGACTTCACTGTTCTATACTTGCTTGAGCGCAGTTCGTGATTTCATTGGCTACTGGCAACTATACGACGTCATCTAGCTNTTTCACTGTTCTATACTTGCTTGAGCGCAGTTCGTGATTTCATTGGCTACTGGCAACTATACGACGTCATCTAGCTGCGTGACCGCTTTACTAGAAATTGGCCGCTCAACTATTGAAGTTTTACTATAGGCTAAAAGCGTCCTTGGGGCGTGCCACACAAGTTGTTGGCCAATGGTAGAAGTCATGCAAACATACATCTTGGAGTTTAGTTTGCACCTCCAAAATAAAGCGAATTTTGCAGGTCCCTACCTATAATACATATACGTACTAATAATTAAAGTCGTACAGAGACAAAATGTACAACATCTACTGGTTGTAAAATGCCATGAATAGAATGAAATGCATTTGTTCAAGGATGGACTCCAAGCTTGAGTGTCAGTATCTTACCTTATATTATAACCCTAACTATGTGTTTTATCGCATGAATTTGTTAGTAGAAAACTACAGTCAACCCTAGTTTCCGAGATCCCTCTAATAGCAACCCTTTTTTGGGGAGCCATGATAAAAATTTAATTGAAAAGGTTTTTCTAATAACGAACCCCTTCAAAATAATAACCCTTTTCTTGGGAACCATGAAACTTATAACCAAAAGGTTATTGTAGTTTTAATGTTTTTATGTCTTTGACACTTGCCATACATCCTGTTGTTACATGTAAAGAATTCATGTGATATTTTTCATGTTAAAAAAGAGCTTTTAATTGATAAATGTGTAGTGGTGTTTAGTGAGATCATCCCATAATACACCACAGATTAATTTAATGACCACAATTAAAGAAATATGTTTGTATGATTGGCTAAATACTATAGCACAAATTTTATTGCCCGAGTAAATTTATGTTGTGTTGTATGTTGGTTTTATATAGCCACCCCACCACTTTTCAAAGATGTACCATTTGAACTTTTAGCTAAAGAAAGCCTTACATCATACTCTAAGGTAATTTTGAATATTGGCAACAAAGCATTTTCAAATTCTACAGTTGTTTAATTGATTGGCTGTAAATTGAATTATTGGCATATGAAATTTTATTGACCACATAAGATATTGCAGGTTGGTCACCCATTTTGATCTCATTACCCATACAGTGGACATTACAATCTTCGTAAAAGTCTTGAGGTGGTATATAAGTTATTTACGAATAACTCCAACTTGTGTGGTTCCATCATGCGTTTTTGAGCATCCACGAATTACTTTTGTGGTTTTCCTACTGTCATTTCTGAGGTTCAGTACATGTTTATTGTTTCAATATGATTATAGTTTGTGTAGCAGAAATAAGTTCCTTATCACATAAATAGATCTTAGAGTGGACAGTCTGTGTAACTGTTGAATGTGTGGCCTTTTATGCAAGTGTGCGGTGAGAGTAGGCCTATCTTATAGTTCATACATAAATAGTTATTTTAAGTGTGTGTGGAGAGTAGTCTAGTTTTAGTTCAGTTACTTTAAAACATTTGCTTAAATACTTTTTGTACAATTTTCTTAGTTAGGTTAGTGTAAAATATGTATTTGTTTGATCAGTGTAAACACTTTATGTTTCAGAGGTTGTCCTGATGGTGTATTTTTGTAATTTTTCACAGTATTACAGGTTTTTATTTCTGATGAGATTTGCTTTGTTTGTCGTACTGGGAATTGTGACTGCATGCCAGTAGCTTTTCACAGCTACTGGAGGTAAACAAGCTGCAATTAATGCTGTGTATATCTTAGACCACAGTCTGCAACATNGTAGCTTTTCACAGCTACTGGAGGTAAACAAGCTGCAATTAATGCTGTGTATATCTTAGACCACAGTCTGCAACATCGAAGAAACTGCACTAGCTAGCTAAATAATGTGTAATGTGTAGTGATGAATCTTTAATTCTTTGGTAATATTTTTGACTAGCGACNGCTAAATAATGTGTAGTGATGAATCTTTAATTCTTTGGTAATATTTTTGACTAGCGACCCGGCCCGGCTTCGCCCGGGTGCAATTTAGTTTTTACAGCGATACACAAATAAATAAATTGGGAAAATAAAATTACAATATTATATTATAGTAAATTAGTAAACTACTATTCATACATACATACACACATCACACCTGTCTCCCAGAGGGGTAGGCAGAGATTATGGACCTCCATTTACCACTATCCTGACATACCTACCTCCTTCGCTTTATCCACATTCATACATCTCTAATATAACAATTTTATATGATAGTGGTTTAGAAAATTTCTTTGTGTACAAAAGTAATCATTTTGCCTCAGACCGCCAGCACAAAAAGATTTCTGTTTGAAGTGACACGCGAAAGGGCTATGTATAGTTGTCCGTATGAAAAACATGCTCCACTCAAATCCAATCCAGCCGCATTAAATGTTTAACCCTGTGCCTTAATTATGGTCATACCAAAACAAACTCTTACGGGAAATTGGACTCTTTTGCAATAAAACTATGGGAGCTCCAACTTTTAAAATCAGTTTGTGTGGTGGCATGCCAGAAGGACTCAATTAATTAAAAAGTTGTGTGGGATAGTGCACGGCTTCTTCACTGTCGAGTACTGTATCTACTGAGGAATAGACTTGTGTTTGAGCATTGAATTTTGCGAGCACTAATTCATTAATTTTTTCGACTTGTTCATTAGTAGCCTATAATATCGCTCTTTCTTTGAACCACGATAGTGTCTTATTTGAAAGGTCGTGTATTTCAGGATATACGTTATCTGTCAGTTGTTGGTGATCGGTGACTAAAACGCATATATCACTATTGAGAGAAATTTTTCCACAATCCATTGGAAGCTCTCCATTTCCGACTTTCAGTAGCATGTCAGGATGCTGTAAAGGACATTTCTCATCTACACTAAACAGTTTTAATTATGAATTAATTTATTTTGATAAAGTTTAAGTTCTTCATGGTTAGAAAAGACCGTGAATTTTACGCTTGTTTTTACTGCGTAATTTAAATTGTAAATACGCTTATTACTACTTATCTATTAAAGATAGATATATGCTACCGCTGACTTTTTTTGTAGAACATTTAATTTTACACAATTCTTTTGTACGTGATTTTGTTATATCTCTAAAGGATTAGGCAGCGTATTCCACGAGAGCGCGCTGGCGGCAAATTTTTTTCCTTACTTGATTCACTAATACCGTTAAAGCTCTGCTCCTATACGTGCTAGGGCAATTTCTTATACACACAAACCTTCCTCGATGAATCCAGATCATAACAGTAAAAGCCTCATCCAAATCCGTTCTGTGGTTCTTGAGATTAGCGCAGTCAGACAGACAAATGCGTGCGCCAGAGACTTCCTTTTATACTATGTAGTGAAGTAACTGATAGTCATCACAATTGTCATAATCCATCAATCACAGTTGGTGCACATTTTCGTATTTGAATACAACTTACACATTAGTGTTTTGATTTTTTTTGCTTCCGTCTTTAAAAAAAACCAGTTAAGATACCAACATAATTAACTTTGAAATGCATTACTAAACAAATGTGTTTTCCTGTTGCTTGGAGGTGAAGTAAAACACCGCCGGCTTTCTCACAAAAGCTGCCTGGCATGAATGAAGGTAGAGGGAAAGGTTAAACTGTATTCACCCTGCAAAGTAACAGGATCTGCATAAGCCACCTATGACGTAACGCGGTACTGTTCGGCTGCCGGGCTCCTTTGGCGTACAGTAAGATACAACTTTACTACAAACTGGAAGGGACCTGAATATTTGCAGTTTGTAATGAGATTTATATTAACAGGTGTTTGCAATTTTTGTATAAAATCTGAAAATTTAGAATGTTGACTTTGTGATTCAGCATACTGTATTGGAAAATAATACATTCATTATCATCAGTATGACTTCATTTTACCAGTGGATTTGACATTACGTTGTAATACAAATTAACTAATAGTTTTCATCAAGTATACAAATTAACATTTAATTTCCTATCTCCAAGAGGAAAGAAGACAACTTTGTATTAAAGAAGTTTTTATTAACGAGGTTTGCCTGTAATGCATAGATGAGGGTTTTGTTGTGGATATGTTGATGGACTTGTGAAAGTTCCAACAAATTTTTCTTTTACGTGACAGCCAGAAGCTGAGAAGTTAATTTCTGCAGTATTTCTTTTGGACGTGTCGGTATTCTGTTTACCAACTCGTGCAGTTTTAAACTTTATTCCAAGATCTTTCTCGTAAAATGTGTGTGGGTCCAGCAATAAACTGGATGTTATACAGGCTTCCTTCACACAGCTCACTTTGAAATACCCGAGTGTCCGTCACCAGACACTAAAAGAATCTCCCTAGAACACATCCATTTATGAAACTTTGGGTAATTTTTTACTTTAGGGGCTTTTCTGAAAATAAGAAAAAAAACTCCAGAAAGTGGTATATTTCGNATAAACTGGATGTTATACAGGCTTCCTTCACACAGCTCACTTTGAAATACCCGAGTGTCCGTCACCAGACACTAAAGGAAACTCCCTAGAACACATCCATTTATGAAACTTTGTTATTTAAATTACAAAATTTGTCATGACCATAGACAATAGACGAGGTAGACCGATTTTGCTGGCTGCGCACAACCAATCTCGGTGTCCCAACATTGAACTGCTTTCTGCCAACACTACTAGAAAAAATGGCATGGATTGGATTTGAGGTTAGAACACTGATTAGTAAAAAGAGTGCCTTGGGACGTATGTATACTTCATCTAACCAATTTGTAATGCAGTTTGATTAAATTCAAATTCATACAAATATCTTATTCATATAAAAGCGCTTGTTATTTAAAAATTAGGCTATAAACAAACATGTTTGTCGCTGTTGACCATCTGACTGATAGTTGTGTTCCTGCGAGGTAGGTCAGTGTTGGGTACATATGCAGGCAGAAGATGAACTAAAATAGAGCAATTTAGCATGCAGCCTCTATTATCACTGTCAGTTTGTTCCTGTTTTGAATATTTTGTAATATAATTGCCATGAACTATTAGCTTAACAGCTCATCTAAGTATTTTCTACCATCAGCACAAATATACACATCTTGCAAATTTTCTCATTAATAGATAATGATTTACTGAAGTGCATTTGCAGTAGTTAGTCACCATAAGCCATAAATTGTAATTTATTTCTATATACTCAATTATTTCGTAAGCTATGACAACACCCAGGATATAAAGCTGTGAGGGGCTTTGNTAGAGTCGAAATATACCACTTTCTGGAGTTTTTTTTATTATTTTCAGGAAAGCCCCTAAAGTAAAAAATTACCAAACTTTGTTATTTAAATTACAAAATTTGTCATGACCATAGACAATAGACGAGGTAGACCGATTTTGCTGGCTGCGCACAACCAATCTCGGTGTCCCAACATTGAACTGCTTTCTGCCAACACTACTAGAAAAAATGGCATGGATTGGATTTGAGGTTAGAACACTGATTAGTAAAAAGAGTGCCTTGGGACGTATGTATACTTCATCTAACCAATTTGTAATGCAGTTTGATTAAATTCAAATTCATACAAATATCTTATTCATATAAAAGCGCTTGTTATTTAAAAATTAGGCTATAAACAAGCATGTTTGTCGCTGTTGACCATCTGACTGATAGTTGTGTTCCTGCGAGGTAGGTCAGTGTTGGGTACATATGCAGGCAGAAGATGAACTAAAATGAGAGCAATTTAGCATGCAGCCTCTATTATCACTGTCAGTTTGTTCCTGTTTTGAATATTTTGTAATATAATTGCCATGAACTATTAGCTTAACAGCTCATCTAAGTATTTCCTACCATCAGCACAAATATACACATCTTGCAAATTTTCTCATTAATAGATAATGATTTACTGAAGTGCATTTTCAGTAGTTAGTCACCATAAGCCATAAATCGTAATTTATTTCTATATACTCAATTATTTCGTAAGCTATGACAACACCCAGGATATAAAGCTGTGAGGGGCTTTGNCGTAATTTATTTCTATATACTCAATTATTTCGTAAGCTATGACAACACCCAGGATATAAAGCTGTGAGGGGCTTTGATTCAATAGTAATTTACATTGTCGTAATATATATTTCAAATTGTACAGTTTTAGATATAATCTAGTCAAACTTAGGAGATAATAATTAAATTACTTCCTGTAAAAAAACTACACGTTTACATAAGTGTGTCAAAAATAATGGATACATATGTATGCATAGTACCATGTGACCAGCAGATTGTGATGAGGTCATTCCTATTTTGTCAGAGGCAAATAATACATAATGCAATGTGCACAGTCTTTCAGTTCAGTTGTATTTTTTCTAATTACAAAATTGAAAACCTTCAAATTTTGATTCCTACACTTCTTGACAGGAAAGTTAAAGCTGTAGTTTAAGAGTCTACTCACGTATTATTCAAGACAAACTTTTGTTCTTAGACGACGATATAGCCATTAGTAGGCCACTACTTGTAATGATGAATATGGTTACAAGATGGTAATTGTGCAATTGCCGTGCCTGGTTTGCTGTGGCTGTCGGTCAGTCACTGCAGATTTTTCTTGATTACAAATTTCCACTTCATTGGAGATTCTGCACTACCATCATGTATTCCCTTTTAAAGGTTTAAAAAAATTTTTACTTGTAGGTTTTCTTTTCTTACTCAATTTACACAATGCAGATGGTCTGATGTAATAAACCAATAACATAACCAAAATACACATTCAAAACTAAACAAGTTTAAAAGCATGGGTGGCACGTGGCAACTAACAGCTTAGCTCCCTACCCCTCCCTTCCCCTCCCTCCCTACCCCTCTTTTTATTGAACCAACTGTTGGCATTAGAGGAAACAGCAGAGGGGGGATCACGTTTCATGGTATCGTACGACAGTGTGAAAGGTGTTAACGATGTAAATACTTGGAACTATTTTATTTAAGGGCACTGCCTATCGGCTGACAGCTTTGAAATTTAAATAAGAAATCCCATGTTGTGGAAATTTCACATCAGTGCGTTAATTTTTAAGATAGGCATTTCAAACAAAGTCATTTGGCATTCTTGCAACACCCTAATTTCCTTTTCCTCTTTAATAATATTGGCATGGCATTGATGAAATATGTTAAAAACTGAATGTTCTTTTAAGTTAATTTAAAGTTTGAGAGGGGCTTCACCTCCCTCCCCCCTCCATGTGAGTGCGCCCCTGAAAGTGACTTAATACTAATGCAACGTATTACAAATGATCTTTCCGATTACAAGCCTTAATAATACTTGGATACATGAAAGTGGTATCAATGGAAAGGAAAACTCAAAAAGTTTTGTAGGTTCACATCATTACTTCACATGTGCTCAATGTTAGCTCCCTGTGTCAAACGACACACATCGAGTTTGTAATAAAATTCCTGCCATGCACGTTGTAACATTGGACGATCCACTAATGCAATGGCCTCCGTGATGCGAACATCCTGGATGGTAGGTGGTAAAGGTAGCTGATACACATGTTGTTTGACAAAACCCCAGAGAAAAAAGTCATAGGGTGTAAGGTCAGGGGGAATGTGGAGACTAGTTCACTATCGTCACTGCCAGCACACCCAATCCATCTGTTTGGTAGTTGCCTATTCAGTTCACATCTGACATCTAAGTGGAAATGGGGTGGTGCCCCATCCTGTTGAAAAATTAAACCTTGGATATCCTGTTCCAGCTGTGGAAGAAGCCATGTCTGTAACATTTGTAGATATGAAATCCCCGTAATTGTGCTCTTGTTGAAAAGGAAAGGGCCATACACCTTTTCATGGATGATAGCGCAACAAAATTCAGCTTTGGGGGAGTCACATAGATGCTCCACATAACCTTAGGATTTTCCGGACCCCAGATCCTGACATTGTTTTTGTGCCCTTTACCCGACAGGTGGAAGGAGGCTTCATCATTGAACACCAATGATTCTGAAGCCATTAGTTTCCATTTTGATTTGCATGTCCTCGCAGAAAGACAGTCTCTTGGCTTTGTCGTCTGGTTTCAGGGCGTGCTAGAACTACGGACGGTACGGAGAACCGCAAACGTTTGTGTAAAATCTTCCACACAGTTGGTTGCAGGATGTCTAATTCTCTGCTGGCTTTGGTGGTGGATTTCTGTGGACTTTGTACAAAACTCTGTAGCCATTTTCTCTCCTATCGGCCTAGCAACCAAATCAATTAACTATGCCAAAACTGTACTAACCAGTGAAAATTTTTGAGTTTCCCTTTCCATTGATATCACTTTCATGTATCTTGAGTGTTATTAAACATGAGTTATTCAGGTTTGTAATCTGAAAGATCATTTGTATTAGCACTGTATTTTGGGTTGCAGCTTAACCGTGGAGCCACCAGTTCAGTCAAATATTGAACAGTTGCCGCCAGTCGCGCGCCGCTGCTATTAATGACCCATGCACACGCTGTTAATTACCTGGCTGCAGTCAAGTGATGCTGTAGAGATTAATTTTAATATTAAACTGTTCTAGTATATTTACACACGTTTTAAACTTGTGAAACTTGGAAGTATTAGTAATTCAGGGAAATTGTCTGAAAGCAAATTTTCATTCATAATAATAAAGTATTTAAAGATGAAAACTGGTGTCTACTCGTCAAAATGGCGAGATCTTTTAGTTTACAGTCGTTTACATGCATAGGCTATTTATAAATAAATCATGGCACAGAGTGCGACTGGATGACAAAATATCACACTAACATAAATATTATTGGCCGCAAGAATGCCTCCTATGCAAACATCACAGCACGCTTGGTTTTAATAAATAAATAATATTTATTTTCACTTTGTTGCTGAAGTGGGAGGGGAGTCAAGACAAAAAAANACGCTTGGTTTTAATAAATAAATAATATTTATTTTCACTTTGTTGCTGAAGTGGGAGGGGAGTCAAGACAAAAAAAATAATAATGGTGAGTCAGCCTCAGAAAGGCTTGGCAATTGCAGGCCGAATCACTTCACACGGAAATGTGTTACGTAAAAACATCTATAGAGCTCGTNGACAAAAAAAATAATAATGGTGAGTCAGCCTCAGAAAGGCTTGGCAATTGCAGGCCGAATCACTTCACACGGAAATGTGTTACGTAAAAACATCTATAGAGCTCGCGGAAAATTTAAAACTCTGACAATTTGTTCGCATATTTGCATTTTACACATGAAAACTAGTCATTTCATGGGGGCGTGGTTTCCGAAGCGAGCCATGCACACTGGCTGACAGATGGAAGCACTGTCACCTATTTTGCTGCTGCGTCATATAAGTGTATCTAGCTCCTCCTTAAAAGTGAATTTTTCATCTCGTGTGGACTCAAAAGAACTTGAGTTTGAAATACATTACGTCAAATTAATGTAGAAATATTTGAAAAATACTTTGTAATAGATGTCTGGCCTCTTCAATTAATATGAAGCATGCACGTGGCGACGTTAGCAGCAAGCACTAGCTATGACCTATGAAGACGACATAAACGAAGCTAAACTATTGCATAGGATGTTCCATTTTGTTTAAATAAACACCTACACATTATTCTAGAACAAAGTTTAATTTGTTACACTAATAACAGCTGGTTTGTAAGGATATAAAATAAAATACATAGACATTTTGTCTACAATCTTCCTGCCCGCACATTTCTCTGGTTTGTAGTGCTAACGTAGACTGTCAAAATAGCCAACATGAAATTTCATTACAATCGGTCATGCATCAACATATACAAGATTTTGTGTATGTGATGATGTTAGTATCATTTATGATGTTGCCACACACTGGCTGTCAAAAAATCAAATTCTTGTATGACTATATTAATTGTTTACATAACATACGTGTAGGGCCTATAGTGTGTACGCCTAAAGTAAACACCCCCCACCCCCCAAATCTTTACCCTGGAAAATCGGGAGTTTACTAGGTTTTTTTTAAAGTAAGTTTTTGCAGTGTTTTTCCTAATACGCATATGATATTTGGAATCTAAACTACCTCTCTATTTTTGTGTGTGTGTGTGATAAAGTGGTTGCTGTAAATATTGATGCAATGAATGTTACCTACCACAAATATGCCAGTATTTGTTTTTTTTCTGCTGTCATTTTGAGCTGTGCGTCACATCATATTATTATACAGCTGATAAATAACCTCTGCAAATACATACATATAACCGGAAATAATTTTCCATCCCCTTCCCCCTTCAAGAAAAACTATTTCAAATGCACTCCCTTTCTATTCAAGTTCAGAAATTGAGTGATTTGTACACACACTCCTGGTAAAGAAAGGAACACTATGAAAACACACCAAAATCCACGCATATATAACAAAACCGGTACAGAAAAAACTGTTATTGCTCTAAAACATACAGGGCGATAAGGGCCCGCCAAAAGAATCTGTGCGCACCTTGTAAAGCNAAGTTTTTGCAGTGTTTTTCCTAATACGCATATGATATTTGGAATCTAAACTACCTCTCTATTTTTGTGTGTGTGTAATAAAGTGGTTGCTGTAAATATTGATGCAATGAATGTTACCTACCACAAATATGCCAGTATTTGTTTTTTTTCTGCTGTCATTTTGAGCTGTGGTCACATCATATTATTATACAGCTGATAAATAACCTCTGCAAATACATACATATAACCGGAAATAATTTTCCATCCCCTTCCCCCTTCAAGAAAAACTATTTCAAATGCACTCCCTTTCTATTCAAGTTCAGAAATTGAGTGATTTGTATACACACTCCTGGTAAAGAAACGAACACTATTAAAATGCTTAAAAACACACCAAAATCCACGCATATATAACCAAACCGGTACAAAAAAAACTGTTATTGCTCTAAAACATACAGGGCGATAAGGGCCCGCCAAAAGAATCTGTGCGCACCTTGTAAAGCATTGTCATGGTTGCCACTCATCTAAGAAACAGGGAATTTCGAACAAGTTAGCAAAATTTCAAGGAATTACAATTCTTTTGAAGATTGTGTTTGTTAGGTTTGCTACATTAAAAATTGTTAGAGAGACAGTAATATACACATTCTTGACGAGACACCACAAAATGCAACAACCTATCATACCACACATAAAACATACCGGAAGTATGTGAATTGACTCACCTAAGTTGGCGGTGGGGACAATTTGACCGCGGCGGGTAGGAAGTGATGCATGCACTCGCGTTCGTGCATGTTACACCCGCCTTATAGACGACTTTAACGCACAAAAGCACTCGTACTTGCACTCTCCACTCTCAAATCACAAGCTTTCGCACGATCGGATTCGGACATCAAAACTCACGCGCGCAACGACACTCAACTCGCCTCGAACCGCACAGTACTGCGTACACCGGCTAACTAACCTACGATAGCGTCTACACATCTACAGCAGGCCGGTGAATGCCGATTCGCATTTGTTTACTTTATTACATCATTACAGAGTTATACAACATGGCGTCCTATGTAAAAAAAAAAGCGGCTGAAATACTTGTATTTTATCTTAATTATTCAGAACGTTCTGCTCATTGTATCATTGCGCCCTNAAAAAAAAAGCGGCTGAAATACTTGTATTTTATCTTAATTATTCAGAACGTTCTGCTCATTGTATCATTGCGCCCTCGTAAATATCAAACAGGTAAGCTATGGATCTACTATATCTTCAAAAAGTCTCTATTCTTTATAATTACCATGTATTGTTCAATATACTGGCTGGTGTGTTGGAGGGAAGTGCTCAGCCATATGTTTAATACAGAATGTTGCGAACTAGGGATGGGTTGGTTCCTGTAACTGGTTGTCAGTTCCGCCAGTTCTTGATGTTGAGAACCAGAACCGAGAATTAACGTCAAAATCTCTGTTCTACTACTGCCGAAACATAAACACCCTTCTTGTACAAAGAAGTACCTGAAGCGAGAAATGAATTACCTACCACCACACTCATTAATTACTCATAAGTAATATTTTCATGTTTGAAAATTGGTTAATCTTTAGATTCAATGTTAACAAAAAAATCATCTATTGATTTCAAACAGTGTACTTCTATGTAAACAAGTGTGTCATAAGATGGCAGTGAACTGGAGGAGCATCATTTAATAACAAAACGTTTGGTGCAACTAGATCGTAAATAAGTATAGAGGTTTCATGGGGCATGCGATTGTTAAAATTATGAACACTTAGTTTTAAAATAATATGGTACATTTAATAGATGATGGCCAGTGAGCTTGGCACGTCACCTAGTCTACAGGTTTTTAGCAGGTTCAGGCAGTGAATCCTGGTAGGCCTTACGGGCTTGTTTTGTGTACATTCGCCCTTGCCTTTACGAGCCAGTATAGAGAGTCCGCCTGGTCGAGTGGCGGCAAGTTACGCATGTGCTGGAGGCGGCTAAGGCAGCTACTGAGGCTGGATTACCATCTGCAGACCTGTGCTGGGGCTAACTGTTGGCTGGCGGCGGTGGGCGATACTACAGGGGTGGCTGGTGTTCTGCTAGAGTTGGCAGGTCTGGTTGCTGCCTTGCCCTGAGTGGTGGCAGCAGGCGGCGTTGATTTTAGTATGGCGTCGGCAATGCCCAGTCCCACAGGAAGTCCAAGTCGAAGGCGGACGACGACTGGCTGTGGAGTCGTGCTGGTCTTCTAGAGTGACTCAAACAGATATCTAGGAGAGATTGAGGAGTGAGGCTCCTGCAGTCGGCGGGCTGATCCCGGCCAGAGGAAAGGCTGAAGGCCAACTGGGTTGGGTTACTTGGAAAATGGTTGGCAGTAGGAGTCGTAACTGCCATCTTATTTCCTCACTTAGTCTCTCCTCGTCGGGCGAAGGGCATGGGTAGGTTCTGCTGGCTGTCGCAGCAAACAGAATGCAGGTGACAGAATTGCCTAACTAAAGTTACCAGATGCAATGGCGTCACATTGTGTCAGTCATAGCGCTCTAACCAGCGAATTTCACGTGGTGACCGGAGTATGTTAGCTTATTTGGGGTGGCACTAAAACATCGTTGTGAGCCCCTCAGAGGCGACTGGGTCAGACCTGATACTCCAACCTGCAAATATCTGAGGTGGATGGAGTGGGTTAGCTGACTTGTGTGGTCCAGTTACTTCCTCGTGAAGTGTACCTAGTATGGGGGCTCTACTGTATATGTGTGCCAAGTGCCTTTGCACACTGAGCCCACAGTATGGGTTACCAGAGTCAGTCTGGAGAGTCACTGTTCATGTTTTCACTGGTCGCTACAGCCTTGGCGTCCGCATAAGGCCGTGTGCTGTGAGTAGGGCCACGTGAAGCGCTTGGTTGGTCACCAGGGTGACTCCTTATATCGACCGACTTGCCCCTGGAAAGCCATCCGACAAGTGCGAACGTGCATCTGGCAGGTTCTAAACGGTCATTGGTTGGTTGCNGCCATTGGAGGCGAGGGATCTTGGGGCTCTCCCAGCTCATTGGCTCTGCTGGACTCCTCTCCGATTATATTTGGTGCCCAGTCCAGGGGGCTTCTCCACGACCAGGTTGGGATGACACTCCGCACTCTTGGTCTGGTCGTCTTCTCAGGAAGCTGGTCGGCAAGGAGGTTAGGGCCCGGAACGACATTGCCGGTCGAATTCCAAGCGTCTCACTCCAATCGACCTGTGTTGTCTTGGCTGGGGTCGCTGGAGGAACGGGTTCTTCTCGTTGCTGTGACGAGTGCTTTCGAGGTGGAAGTTGAACTGCATCTTCCACCTCGGGTTCTGGTGGGTTGTCCACCTCTTCTCCGTCGGCATCGACCCCAGCTCCTTGGTCCCCAGGTATTGAGAACACTGTCCTTGCTGCATAGGGTCTCATTTTTCCTTGGGGTCGGGGTGACTTTGGGATTTCCTTGCCCGTTGTATCACCCCCATGTGTCACAGTTGGCCTTTGCTCACCTGTAGTTGTTGCAGTTACATGGGTTCCTCCATTTTACGTGGTGGGGCAGGGTGCTGGGGGATGATGTCGCAGCTTCGTTCCTAGTGGACTACTAAGTTTCTTCCCCTTGATCTACACACAGCATTCCACAATATACAGTACACTTTTGCTGCTGGGGCCAGAGGTGTCCCCAAATCACTGTCTCCCACTTTTCGGGTGCCACCAAGAACTCTGTGTGGCTGGTTTTGTGGTGGATTTCGACGGCCAGCTTTATCTTCCCTTGGTGGTGGCAATTTGTTGCTTGACCCTCACTTTATTATAGGGGACGTCAGAAGGGTTAGGCTCCTCACCCTTCTGATGTTCTCTGTATGTCAATGTCTGGAGGATGACATCAGACCTGTCATTATTATTCTACACTGTAGTTCAGAGGTGGGATGGGGTTTGCTCACTCGTGCTCCCTTCTTTTGCTGTCCACCAGCCAGCAGGCTTTGCTGGGCTGTCACGTTTAAATGCCCCCCCCCCCCCCCNACCAGCACTTAGGGAGCGCAGGGGTGATATGGGCGCCAGGTGGGTGAAGAGTAGGAGTGCGCCCATCACTCTGCCTGCTTCGCTTCCTCCTTCCCCTTGCCCCCGCCCAATGGTTATGTTCCAAGGCTACCTGTGCCTTATAGTTCATCTCTGTTACCCCCACACACTCCACCAGAATTTGTAAGAAATTCTGTAGTTTCGGTAACAGCATGGGTGCTATCGTGCGCATGCAACTCTTCGCACCCTTCGGGGTAAATCCTTTGGTACACATTTGTGCTTTCCACTACACAAACATTTCTGCTTCATAGTCTATTATTTGTACATGGTTAAAGAACTCTGTCGTTAGGCTGGTTAAGACTTCCTCCTCGGAAAACTGGACGGCAGGGCGGGAACAGAACTGAGAACATTCTGTAACAAATTCACCATACCAGTTCTGCCATTCCAAGGCCTTTCCCACTGTTATCTTACTTTCGTAACCCATTATTNCTCACTCTCACATTATTGCGTAAACATTATGGGGTCCTCTTGCGAACTACCTGCGAACTCCTGCAATTGTAGCCCGTCCGAAATCCTACTAGATACCGTACTGTGGTGTGGTCCGAGGTTGCTCTGCTGGTACTTTTCTGCTCGTTGGCAAACTTCCGCAATGGCAAGCTAAACCTGGGCTTGTCATGCGCTCGTCACGCCTACCAATGCAGATGTGGTGAAATGTCTGGGCAAAAGTCATGCAACTGATGGTGTATAATCTTTGCCTGGTACAGGTAATCCATGCACAATATGCTGTCGTCGCGTTCAGCACACTTCATGCCTAAACTCTAAGCCGTCCGTATACCTGGGCTCGTCCGCCCAACATATGCAGGTGTAGTGAAACTAGTTTTCACAATCAGCACAATATATCACTTGCCCTGTTCCACAGCAGGTAGCAACCCAGCATCGCTCGGTTACTGGAATTTCAATCTGCCCCATGGGCATGGAGTTCTCGCCTTGCTCGACTAGGTTCATTCTGACATCGGCCATTCTCTGGGTTATATTATTGAGCACCACAGGGTGATTTACGACTCCCCGAAGTGTCTGGGGCGGCTAGCTTGTTCTCCGTGTTCCTTTTCAAGGTCATACTGGCCTGATTCTTTCTTATTTATGTAATGCCCTACATTGGGCGCCACTNACTGGCCTGATTCTTTCTTATTTATGTAATGCCCTACATTGGGCGCCACTAAAAACCCTCTCATTTTATAAATGCATGATGGCCGGTGAGCTGGGCATATCACATAGTCTACTGGCTTTTTTTTTTAAAGCAGGTTCAGGCAGTGAACCCTGGTAGGCCTTACAGGCTGGTTTTGTGTGTGATCGCCCCTGCCTTTACAAGATGGTATACAGAGTCGGCCTGGTCGAGTGGCAGCAAGCTACGTATGCGATGGAAGCGACTTGGAAGGCTGTTGAGGCTGGCTTACCACCTACAAACTGGCGGTGGGCGATGCTCCGGGCCCTTTCCAGGGGCGGCTGGTACTCGGCTGGTCCGGGTGGTTGCAGCAAGCGGCAATGTACGGCATCAGGGATGCCCAGTCCCACGAGCAGTCCAAGTCGAAGGTGGACGACGACTGGGTGTCGAGTCCTGCTGTCTTCTGGGGTGGCTCAAACAGATATCTATGGGAAACTGAGGAGTGAGACCCCTGCAGTTGGCGGGCAGTTGGTTCCTGTTCCCAATCGGAGGAAAGGGTGAAGGCCAACTGGGTTGGGTTACTTGGCAAATGGTCGGCAGTAGGAGCCGTAGCTGTAGGTTCTACTGGAAGTCGTTGCAAACAAGAGGCAGGTGACAGACAGAATTCCCTAACTAAAGTAACCAGATGCAGTGGTGTAACACTGTCTCAGACATAGCGCTCCAACCAGCGAATTTCATGACTTGGGTGGTCCAGTTGCTCCTCGTGGAGTGTACCTAGTGGGGGGCTCTACCGTANTCCAACCAGCGAATTTCATGACTTGGGTGGTCCAGTTGCTCCTCGTGGAGTGTACCTAGTGGGGGGCTCTACCGTAAGTATGTGCCAAGTATCTTTGCGCACTTGGCCCACAGAATGGGTTGCCGGTGTATCGTGTGGTGTTTTGTGATGTACGTGCTGCCCAACTAAGGGAACCCACAGTCCTACTATGTCATTGGAAACTGGTTGGCAGGACACTGTCACCTGCCTCTCCCTTGGGGGATGACATTTACAGGGAAGTACAGCGTACACAGACTTTTAACATATTTATTGAGTAGAAGAAACACTATGACCCATACTAACTCCTAGACGTTTGTGATTACCACGCAACTGGCAGAAGTTACGTTAATAACAGGTGAAGGAGACCTGTNCATACTAACTCCTAGACGTTTGTGATTACCACGCAACTGGCAGAAGTTACGTTAATAACAGGTGAAGGAGACCTGTTACGCAAAGAGCAAGTATAGAGCAACTAATTAATAAGTCTCGAGAATTACTCTAACCCTACTGTTGTCTGGTGGAGTAAGCACTCCCAAGTGTAGTGTGTGTGTGTATCGGGGGTTGAAGCAAGCTTTACTGGTAGTAGATCTCAAAGAGACGTTGGGAGCAGAGAGCCCAAGCACAGCAGTGGTATGGCGAGCTGCTGAGTTTTCAAGGTAGAGGTTGACAATGCGATGACAATTGGCGTTCTGGGGACTTGTCCGGCTTTAAATACGGTCGACAGCCTCCCTTCAGCTTTCTTCGGTGATTCGGACATCTTCGCCCGGCTGGCTCCTCCCTTCATGGGCAGTGTCATCCCTTGCTGCGTTCTCTTGGCAATGGACGGAAACGGGATAATTCCGTGATTGCAGGTGGTATCTGATGCTTACTTAGGGGCAAGCTGTCTTAATTCGGCTGGTTAGAATGATTGATGTAAGTATTTAATACAACTGTCTACACGAGCGTATCAGTCGTCTTCTGGGTATAGCTGCCTCTGGTTCATTCCTCGGGCGGTTGCCGTGATGTCTCTCAGACCGAGTTGAATTCGGAGAAAGGAAAAAAGATATTGCCAGTTGCGTGTCATATATCACTGGGTAAAGCTAATTCTCATTTGTTATATATTTTAGTATTGTTTTTCTCTTTGAAACCAGAGCCACTTAATGAAACCAGTGAATGAGTCAACCCATCCTACTGCCAACATATTGTTTTTACAGCACCTAACACTTTTTATATGCAAAACATGATTTTCTCATAAGTTAGAATGACTTCGCCAGAATGCCATGGTAAGCTGATTACTACGTATTTCATGAAATTGCATTCACTTGTTCATCGGAGACTACAATTTCCCATAGAATGAGGTTATTTGTGGAAGTTTTGAATACTCAGTGTTCATATTGGCTTGTACGCATTGGATGGTTCAACTAAACACTGTGGAACTCTGGAATGTATTCAAAATACCGGGGGAATGTTCCATGTGCAGCAGCAAGCAATTTCGTGTCATTGTTTATTGATAAAGTGAATATATACCAAGGTATCGACTCCCAATCCGGTACTTGACAATCACACAAATAATATTGCTTAAATTCACTGAAAAATATCACAAATGTGATTAAATGCACTCCAAAGTTACTTCAGGTTTTAAATTAATATAACCAACTTCAACTGCATGTATGCCAGGTCAGCATAATACATGAAATGTTAATGCAAAAAGCATTTATGAAATTTATCACTTCACTTAAAACAGATATAAAAATATTTTGCGAATTATGAAGTAAACACTTTATATTTGGGGTTGAACTACCACCCAGTCACAAAATTCAGAAAATACAAACATGGAAANAAAAAAAAATCAATGGTCCAGATAACTTTAACAATGCATCAACCAAGTGCTGTTATAGCGGAGACAAAAAAAAAGTTACTATTATCTTAGTGTTTTCCTTATGTGCATTAAATAATCAATAACTGCACTTCAGGTGCCATTCCTTTGTAATACATTAACTAGCACGGCTGTAACATACAGAACTACTGCTACCAGTAATTTGTGGCCAACTTTACTGTGAGTATTGCAGTCATTGCTTACGTTAAAATGCACGCAGTTACGGACAGTCTTTTCTTTTAAAAGATTGGATTCCAAAAGTACTTCATTTACCACAAACGCTTGTGAAAGCCCTGCTGAATTTTTAATTTTCAGTCAATTTGCATCTTTCCACTGTCGTTAAATACTGAAAACCAGTGGTGGAATTATTAAACATATTACAAGTTTACAAAGAAATTGATGCTAGTAGCACAGAGAGACAGGAAACTCTGTGCTGGGTCTGTACCAATGCCGATATTAAAAACATGCTGGTACCGAGCTATTTTTTAAACCAATACTCAATACAGATATTTTATTTGTTTTTTTCCTCCCTGATTTGTGATGGGCAAATCGTATTGGTGAAAAAAAATACAACTTCTTAGTTAAGTTTGGTTCCAAAGACAAGAATTTCTATTCTTTGCATTGCTTCGGTTAACCAGTGTTTAAATAAATGTAACTTATAACTGACAAAGCACTCCTTCCAAGGAGAAAAAAAAATTCCAATCAATAGGGTTAAAAGTACAATTGATAGTCTTAAGTTTTGACACAGGTTGAAGGTAACCTATCTGTCAATGTGATTTGATAATTAAAACGTTGGGATCAAAATGCTAGTTACAAATGATAATACAAAAATAATTATTCCATATTCATGTTTTGTTTGGATTACTACACATTGCTCCGAAAATCATTGCAAGTTTAACCAAAACATTGCTTAAAATCAAATTAATACAGTTGCTTCCATCTATTGGCCATCCAGTTTTCCACATTTTGTTTTGTAACTGAAACAACTGAAAGTTACAGTAACTACACCAAGTTTATGTTGTAACATGATACATAGTTAGGTCGACTTGAATTTTAATTAATCCAAGTTTACAAGCAAGATTTTATTCTGTTTCAAGTTGAAAATAACTGGGCAATAATTGGAAATGTGATTTATGACATTTCTTTACAGTTAGCACAAGAAATGAAAATAAGGCACTGTGCAATAGTATTTCCAAATACCTCATGTTTTGGTGCAAGGAGGACAATTGGCCTCACTCTATTTCTTACGCAGGGTTTACAATTGTAAAGTGAAATGTTAACTTATGAGTTATGACGTGTACAGAAGAACTGGAAATGTGTTTTCTTCTGGTTTGGTTTCCAATAGAACTTAGCACGTCGTGTGTGATGTTGGGATTTGTTTAAACGTTAAAAGAAGTATGGTTGGTGGTGACCAATCAGAACAGTGGACTAAACTATTATGTATTTACAAAAATGTAAACATAAGTAATATTAAAAAGGTATGTTTATAAATATATTTGTGAACTTAGGGTTCACAATAATAAGTTTCTCAGCTAAAAAATGTTTGCTTTGAAGAATGATCTGCTTATAAATTGTTGTGTTATATTAGGTTGGCTATGGATCGTTATTAACTAAAAGAAATGAGTGCAGGCTTGTCACGAGTTTTCATAGGTAGCCTCAAGTATTATCATGTGAATTGTAAAATTAGAAGATGCAGTTCCACGTGTGTGAACTGCAGTTGCCACATATTTGAAATGGCATCTGGAATAGTCTGATCGTTTACAGAGGGGGGAACTTAGGTCTACATGTTCTTAAGGCATGTGCAACAACTTCGTCGACATCAAATAGAACAGAAAGTTAAATACCAGAAATGTTAAACACATTCGTCTTTACGACCTAATCAAATGACACTGGTTGCAAAAATGATTTTTACTGTTTTTTTTCCCACTTTCAACTTTGTAGAGTCCGTTGTATCTGTATTGGCATGGAAGTATCGGTTCTTACCAGTATCTGTAAAAAAATTTGTATCGGCTCAGCACTACTAATTATTTTTTTAAAGATAGACTTAAAATTACAAAGGTTAGATGGCAAGCAGGATAAAACTTCAATAAAAACAAAGAAAAAATGCAAAATTCAAGCACCGAAGCTAATATATTCCCATATATTTATTTTGTGGTAGCCACAAATATATTATATAAATATATATTTAATTTTTAACATTTTACATTATGAATTAAGCTCACAGTTCATAAGCACAAAGCAAGTTTGGCTACAATAAACATCTAAATAAAATTAGGATAACAAAAACAATATGACAAATAATTATTTTGTACTTTATGAAACTTGACTTGCCATGCCCAGAAACATACATAAAATAGAACTGGATACCAAAAAACTTTTCACCAGTATAATTTTGTGTAACAATTATTATTACTCTAAAACAGTGAGGTGGGCGACTGACTTCTATACAAGTGCCAATAGTGCCACGTTCTAGAGTAGAAGAGACAAGCAAAAACGGAGATGGCTAATGCGACAAATTCCTATTTGGGGAGCAGCACTTATATCGTGAGACTTATTGTCCACAACTTCATCTACTAAAAATACCATTCATGGGTTCTGAAAGACATGTAATACCTGACGAACCTGATGCAACAGCGACAACCTCCATTACAAGTCATCTTCCACAACAAAATGACTAGCGACCTGGCAAACTTATTCATCTCGAGCTAGTGGTGGTAATGAAATTATGCTGAGTGAACAAGTGTAATATAAACCATTGAGAACAGAGCTAATAATTGTACCACGTTTTCACCAGGGTGATGTAAATTTAGAAGTCCCGGAACGCTTTCGCCTTGGATGGGGGCGATACCAGTACCGATACTTACTTCGTATTTAAAGTTGGTAAAATAATGTAAATAAATTGCAATACTTTGACTTAACAAAAATATAGATTATCAATAAACATACGAGGGGTGATTCAGAAGTCCTCACGAGAATAAATCAATTAAACAGTGATTTCAAGCAGCCATGTTTATATGGGTTCATTGCCAGACATTCCTGCATCCATACCCAATGTGGGGTCACCTTTACAATACACTTGTCATACACTTTCACCTGTACATAGTACATTTCCTGTGCTGGATCATTTTCGGGAGATAGACAAATAGTTGCCATGACTTCTGAGTCAGCCGTTGTATGTTGCATTGTATATTTTACTTTAATAACTTAAGCATGTGAACTGAACAGCAAAGTTAGCCTGACCTTGCAGGTAGATGACGAGGTTGAGTTCAGAGAGGTGCGCTGCAATGTTGCCAAATGCAAACTATGTCATGGTGCTAGTTTATTAAACAAAATGTTTAAATTTATAACTCCATCTGGCCCATCTATAAAATATGTCATTTCTAAACAAGCCATGCTTGACATAAGATCATTGGTCATTATGGTTATGGTTATGCGTTTGTAATAAAAAAAAAAAAGCAATAATGATTATTGACCCAAAATACATAATTCTTGCAAAGCAGTGCCAGAATGGCGTGCTGGCTCCACTACACTTCTGGCTAACATCGTGAAGAAAAAATTGGAGGAAAAAAAAACTGATGAAGTGCGAATGAAGGTCTATAAATGTAACTGGGAACCTAACAGAATTTAAATTTTAGAAATTTTTTCGGAAATGCCTTTACAATTTCTGAATTCCCTGAGGTGTGGCACCACCGTTATAACTAACCTTACTCAACATTTTTTTTCACCAACATGTTATTTGTGGCATTTGGTTAGACATTACAACTCTTCAATATTATGTGGCGTGAATTTTATATTTAACCGTGGTAAGTTTTGGTGGTAAGTAAAGTGCTAAACTAAAAAAAAAATAATAGTTTTTGAATGAAACTCTCTGCTCTTTAGAACATGCTACAAAATACTTATGGAGATGAGTGAATGGTTTTCCAGCATATTTTACATTTATGAAAGACAGCAACTGGACATGGCGTAAGACATTCATAACTTCAGCATTCATCACATGCATTGGATTACACATTAATATTTCAACTGAATTAAAACTAAATAGTTATAACATGCTTGTTGTAACAAGAGATCATCGATGTTAGCTCATCATAAAAAAACACATTAAAGCAACACTATGCACGTGCTTGATGTCTTATAAACAATTTATACAAGTTTTTATATAAAACATTACATATTCTATTACAATTACAAGACTTTTACCTCAACACGTTACAAAAAAATTAACATACAAAAATTGTTTTTTTGGTTACAATTTTTTTTTTAGTTTCTTTCATATAATAATACAAATGGTTAAGAGTTGTAGAAAAGCAGATCTACACTGGTTAATTTGATTAAGTTGAATCCCCTATCACATTGCAATTTATCACTAACAGTATTACTTTTTTTTTTTTTTACATGCACAGTTAAACTCATTCATTCCAGTTACAAAGGTAACATACAAAAAATATTTCAAAATTTGTGGGGCAAAATATTTAGTATGCAATTAAAACTACCTTAAATTTATATTTGCTCCACAATATTTATTACTTCAAGCATTAAGTCTGGTTTAGCAGCAACACATAATTGCATTTTTCAGTTTCATTCCATTTGAACACTTAGTGATCATTATACTTCTGAACATGATTGTAGGCGCTAGTGAAGTACAACAGTGCAGAGAACGGAAAACACGTTAATGCTATACTTCGTGATTTAAACACACCACTTCATTGATTTTACATTCCCGAGCCGCAAAGCATGCTCGAAGTCTGCAAGTTATCAGTACCCTTAAACTACAGCAAAATAGCGTACTGCGACACAAACTGTCCTCAGTAAACTGTATACATCCCCAAGGGCACAGCTTGAGAAACACATTCAGGCAACATCACTTCAACACTGAGCACTCAAATCACAGAGAAAAACACAACTGCACATCACACACAACAATCTGACAGGCTGCTGAGCGAACTTGACCCATATTGCAACACCAAACACATCACACATCCACCATTCACTCTAGCACGCTCAAAACTGTAGCAACCAACAAAACAAAACTACGATTTAGCAAGACGACGACATAGTAGAAATACAGACAATAAACCGAGTGGTCAAAATTACTTTCGATTAATTTTGGCGTGTCAATATCCTGTACATATTTACTTCATGCGAGTTCAGAAAAGTCAATTTATGTTTTTACGTTTTGTATACCTGTCTACATATGTACACACACAAAAAAAATTGCAGTTAACTGTAGATAAAATTACAACAGCACTGGCCTAGTTAGAGAAGCATTAACTTATTAATATTTCCAGCAGTATTATTTTCTATATCAAATTCTGGCTGGAAATAGTTTTTAATTATATAACAATAAAATGGTACCGTGTGTTAAACGTACTTGGGGCAAGGAGTGTGCGGTATGGTCATTAGTGTTCAATAAATATACCTACAGGGAAAAATATTTCATAAATCTGCATATTATAAAAACAATTATTTAACTATTTTATTGAAGTCAATGAATACTGCAGGAAGTCAATATGTCCCTTACTTATGGTAATAGTTCTAATTTTGTAAAACATAAGGCATAAATGGTGAAATGTGAATGTTGCAGGGATAACTAAAACCCTGGTGTTTTTCTTTATTTAGCTCACCAGAAAAGTTATTTTTACATTCAAAAAGTGACTGAAAAATGTATGGGTTTTTCTGGCCACGTACTTACCTAATAGGCCCCTACAGCATTACTTAACCCTTCCAGGATTATATTAATAGATTTATAGTTTCCAATGCAACAAAATAACTTTTTTTTTAATGTGTTGTACTCGAGTTGACACAGTATTTCTTTTACCACAATCCCCAAGACATGGGCTGGTGTTCAGCTGTTCTGGTACGAACCATTCACAACCTAGAACAGCAACGTGATTTACAACTCTGCTACCTACACGGAAGATTACTAGTCGTTGGAAAGTACCGGAAAATAAAATATAATGTTCCTATGCGTTATGCAGACTGGGTATGAATGGGTTAATAACATAGAGGGTTGAAGCACCTCTTCCCAACCTCTGCAGCCAAATGCAGTAGGCGGACACAATATTGGGCACTGCACGGAGAAGCTTGGAAATCTTACTCCCTCGCACTCCCTCGCTGACAGCTGCCTGTTAACACACTGGGATTTCACACATTTAGCTGTTTCTTACGACATATTCACCCAGTCCATTAGTAATTACGTAATTTTGATTTTTTTCCTCGCAATGCAAATGCACGTTCACAACATATACAGCGAGACAGACGGACAAGTGTTGGTAATGGCCAACAAATACACCTAAAACAGCAATGGCATTCTGCCTGCAGCATGTACGACCATATTCAATGTAAGTTATCACTAACACTAAACGTAACAAAGTGTAAAATTGTTTGCAAGACTAAAAAAAAAAAATATGGACTACAAAATTATTTATCACATTGCCCACAGCCTTCAAAATTCAGGTTGTTCCACATGCAGAATGTATCATCCACATTTGTCTAGCAAAAATCAAAAGCATCAAATATTTTAGCATTGGTTTTATATAGTGTTTGACTATTATTGAAGTATATAGCCATTCTCAAGGTTTTACAAACAAAGATGCCAATATTTTCATTATTGGGAACATGAACTAACAATTCTGTGAAATTTTAACCAAAATTATTAATAAGTTTCAATGCTGTATTGGTTTAAAAAAAATTGACAATTTTCGTGCATTTGCACTAAGCAATTGGAAAAATTACATTCATTTATGTCAAAATACAAAGAGGTGTTAATTTTTAAATTGAATATCTAACTCTGTACAACAGACAGGCCAAGATGACATTTCCTGAACTTGCCTGTTAAATTAATAAATTTAATTTTTGAGCCACTGTTTAGATAGTTTATGGTAACTGTTACAGCAACCATTAGTTAATAGTTTCACTTGAGACAAATTGTAATTTGTGCATTTTAATATGGTGTGCAATTAAAACATTCCAATTGCCATTTCTTTAATGATGGTGACAATTTTCAAGATAACAATATACATATATCTTTGTATTTCTTTTTATAACAAGAATTTTACAGAGCCTCAAAATTTAATTTACTGAAGACAAAAAAAAAAAAACAGTAAATTAATAACTACTAGAACTTGAAAGCAAACGATACCTTGCGAGTGTTGGACACAACCCAGATGTCTGCTACAAATTGGCCAAAAATTTTTTTGTATCATGATCCCTGTATTTGGAAGCTCTTGAGCTATTTTTGTATAACAGTTAATGATAAAATATAATAACATGATTATCTTATACAAAGTATAAAGCCAGTGATCAAGTGACCGACTAGACCACTCAGCTGAATGAAACTTTTTATTTAGCAGGCATAAACGTCCCACCCCTTTCTTTTGTTTACCTGTCCAAATTCTGTAATCAGTTTGAATGTGTGTGTGTGTGTGTATATAATTTTTTTTTTTCTGGTTGACATTTGCAACTTTTACCAATCTATTTAACTGTACATACTTGTATAAAGGTAACTGGCTAGCGGCACTACCCGTTTAATTTATTTAATGTAAGTGAAAAAGTAAAAAATTATACACAATTTCCAATTGCTTACAGAATTGTGCAGCCCGCTTTAATGCCCATTTTACACGAAGAACAAAGTTCAGGCTACCCTACAGCAGGATGTGAATGTGCAAGCAGGGGAAATACATGATACTCTTCAGATGGTTTTTGTAAAATAAACCATTTGGGAGGACCGGTAATTATATATAAATGCGGAAACTCTGCTCTTTTGATGGATACATGGCGAAGGAAGATGCACTAGTAGGGGATGCATTGTAAAACAGCATAATAGTATATGACCCATTAATGCATAATTACCTGCCCCCCCCCCCCTCTTCCACACCAAAACCTTATGACACATACCCTACAATTGGTTTCGTTTCATTTCATTAATGCAGATCAACAACAGTGTTTTAATCAAATTTTAGAGTAATTTTTTATTCCAACCAGTACATGGTGAATATATTGATACGGTAGTATCTTCGTAAGCACTCCCAAACACAGCAGCAGGACAGCAAGCCCAAGGCAGAACAACAGAGTACGTAATTACACAGACGGAAAATGGCGTAGTGGTTCCTTTGATGTGGGCGTGCCTATTCTGATTGGTTGCGCAAAGCTACGGGAGTGGGTTTAGTGTGATTGGCTACTGCTTCAAAATGTATCTCATTGATTGGGCTACCAGCTGGCACACAAGTTACTAGGTGGTGATTGCTGAATGTGGAGTTCTGAAATTTCGCTGGCCTGCAACACGATTTCACTGGCAATGGGTGGGTTGCCAGCACAACTGCAGAGTAAACAAGTTAGCTAACTACCTCATGTCCACTATCACAACTACAGCCACATGTAATTGCTGGCCAAACCTTATAGGTTGCCTACGAGCGAGAAGAGGGTGGGTGACTCAGCAGAAGGATGATCTGAACGCAGTGTAAGTAGTCAAATACTACTGTACCCGTCCAAAAAAAAAATTACCACACATTAACGTACATTTGGCAATTCTGCTTATAAAAGAAAAGCATTCACAACTTCAGAGATACAAAAGTACAGCAACAAACACATACAGCACATTAGAAAAAAAAAACTCACATAATTGACACACGCTTAAATACAATTAAATATTACGCCAAATAACTGCATTGACATATATTTGCTTGCATATTACGGCAACTAACTGAAAAAATAACCATGTATAACTGTATGAACATACTGTGGAAGTGGTACTTTACAAACTTATTCTCCTTTAAGTAAAACTTTATAAAGTTGATGTAATTACTGTACTAGAATTGAGGAGGGAGGGTGAGGTGAGAAGAGGCATTTGTTTTCTGTTCAACTGTACACAACAAAAAAACTTAAGAAAATTTTTTTATGCGAATAACAAGAATACAGTACCCGCTTCATATTGACTCGCATGGAACAACCACACCAACTCAAACTGCGGACACGTATTCATACATAGATATTTTCCATATACATAATATATTGTTATCTGTGATATATAAAATCAATTTAATGTACACATTTTACATGTTCCTCTCAATAATTTCTTGAATAAAAATTTAACTAACAGCAAATCTCTAGCACCCACAAAGCTTTTTACATCACAGGAAAAAAAAAAAAAAACACATGAAGGAGGATGTTTTACAAAACACCACACAGGATTGTTGTGACTAGACTTACTTTTTGCAGGATCACATAAAATTACTACCATACCAACATTCCAAATAATAAAACAGAAACCAGATAAATGAGCTGCAATGGTACAATCACAATTCGACACAGAAAATAAATTGTTATCATCAATCACACTAGCATTATCAGAGCCATCAGAAATTTTCACAATAACTAAGAAATTTTTTTTGTAACACACATTATCTACATACAAGTAGAATAATAAACATACCTTATACTCTTTTACCCATAAAATGTTGTAAAATGTATTCATTCACACTTTCTGAAACGCTATCCGGTAGCAATCGCACTTGGATACAAAAGTTAGGCATGTTGACACCAACTGCAGGTACTACATATATATATTTAAAAAAAAAATTAAATCTATTTTGCTGCATTGCAGATCAGTGTTAATAATTAACACATAATGTTTAAAATTGAAGAATAAATTTTTCATGCGATCATAAAAATCTGATTATCCACCAACAAACACAAGTTCAACGGGGTCTACTGATACTGATAGTCCCTGTTCTTCAAAACTCTATAATTGTAAAAGTACACCAAAAGACGCAGTTTAAATTTGCAGCAAACTGCCCCAAATTGATTTCTGTGGTATCAGACCATACCATCAATTGAGGTAGTCTTCATAAAAAAAAAAAGGCATATACAGGAAATCTTTATTTTGATTAAAAAAGGAATTGAATATCTAACTTACTTAATTTACACTCTTTGTTGGTAATTATATGATATCCAGAACAATGCCAAATACATTTTTTAATATAACACACACAAATAAGACCTTGATAAACATTTTGTTTGGAAAGAAAAATCAAGTTTTTTTTATGCAGAACCAATATTTCAGTAATAGAAATGCAATAACATAGGTCTGAAGATCTTTTTTTTATAGTTCAATAATATTATCTGCCAATTCACTTATTTTAGTTTCTGAATAAAAATTTAACTAAAATATTGTAGTGTCTGGAAATCTTAGCGATGATTTGTCATACTGACAATAAGTGTGTGTGGTCTCCACTCAAAAAACAAAAAAACATTNACACATTTTAAAGTATTTTTTAAAATAGCTTTGTACAGCATGTTTCCAAATACGCAAGGCCATTGGTGCTGCCAGAAATTTCTCAAGGACGTTTACTAAGGGAAGGTTTTTAAAATGGCGTTCACAGAAGTTAGGAAGTAAACCATATAACAATGTACACTCAGGTTGTCGCACGTCTGATTTCAAACAAGTACATGAAAAGTACACACAGACCATTGTGCCCTTTTATGTAGATCGCCTCAATGATGTTTTCTACAGTATATAACAAGAAATGAATTATAGTAATTAACAATGCAACAAATGAACAAACTGTTCAGAATAAGAAGCCCCACTTGAACAAACTAAATTTCTTTCCTCTTATAAATATTAATTTTTGCTATTTAACTTAGTAAATTTTAGTTTGAAAGCAATATACAGTATTTTCATAAATGAGAATTAAAATATATATAAGCATCCTAAATCCTCATCTTTACCTACAGTATATATTTTAATGTAGGCATTACAAACTAACAGCAAATAATTTTTTTAATTAATTACCAATGAAATGTATTAATATATGATAAATTTTGAATTTACCTTGTGACAGAAAGAATGTAAATATAATTAAAATCAGAATATAAATTAATCTCTCTTGTACACCTACAAAACATGCCTTTTTTTTACTGGAAAAACTGCAATGCAATTAAAATTATCTGCACGGTCATTCCAAAAACTGAAAGACTCATCTTAAATTCAATCTCTTTCTATCAAATACGTAATATGAAAATTTTTTTTAACACAATAAAATATACAAATAAATTACAGAACAGCAAAAAATAAAACATACTTAAAAGTACTACCTATTGCAAACATTAACAAGTAGCAAAGAAAAGCTGATGGAAGAGAAAAAGCTTATTTTTAATACCTACAGTAAATTGGACTTTGAATGCAAAAAAAACTGAGGTCATTACTTTATTCATGGATTACAATTTTGAAGTCACTATCATACAAACAAAGATGAACAGTTGAAACGAAACTGTTTCTTGATGTCAAAACTACACTAGGTCTCAGCCCTATCCTTCTCTTCAAACAATCAATTGCAAAATGAAACAATGAAACACTAACTGGTTGGAAGAAGTTATAGGAACAAAACTCATGATTCATATTAAAAAAAAAACACTTTCTACTGTGTATATAATAAAAAGTAAAAATTTTTTCAGACACTTATAATTACATACATTTTAAGTACTCTTACTTTTAGAGATTTATAAAAGATTTGCTTAAAATGNTTTTTCAGACACTTATAATTACATACATTTTAAGTACTCTTACTTTTAGAGATTTATAAAAGATTTGCTTAAAATGGTTCCGGTTAACACAGTTGAAACCAAGTATGTGAGAAGTTCTCTCCTGGGGCCCTATTCCCTAACTAGAGCTGGCTTAAAGACAGTCAACGTGGTCGTCTTTATCATAAAGAGGGCCACAACGATGGCTACTCGTTATTATCTTTATTGATATCTTTGTGCACAGATGTAAGTTTGGCAATGCAGCGGGCTGTGTTCTGAAATTATTAATCAATGATCTGCTTGTTAAATTATATTTCTTCTGTTATTACAGAATGCATTGTGTCACAAATAGTGTTATTATAATGAAATTTATTTTTTAACACATTTTAGAATAATACTTCTAAAATGAAATACTTCTTTCTAAGGATACAAGATTTCAGGTGGTACTAGTTCTTTTTGAACATCACGAGATAGCAGCACCGACACATGGCTGAATCAGTCACTTCGTAGTTACGTTAAAGTGAGTGTGTCAGGAGTGAATCATAAAATATACTTCTTAAATGTATTCCAGACACAGTTTATTTGAGCAAAATATACCAGAATATAATATTCCTCATGTTAAGGGCATTCTAAAACTTTTTCTTTTCTGCAAGACGTATTGGTAGAAAAAACCTCAATACGTCTGCCATTTTCGTTCCACTTTCGTTTATAAAGACACGTTGACCGGTCTTTATATAAAGACAGTCACAATGCATTTGAAAGACCATCATGGAGACGTATTGAGTTACAGAATACCATCTTGCCTCGTAAAGATAGTTAATTGGTGAATGTCTTTTATAAAGACAGTAAAAAGTTAGCAAATAGGGCCCCTGCACACATTGTTTATCCACACACACTCGTGTCAATAGTGCATAGCTGCAAGTACATAGACTGCGCAATACTACCACCTGATCTCACCAGTTGTAAAACCTACCCCTTCAACTACCCACTCATTAAAACAGTTCATGTAATACATTTTTTTACACTCATTAAAACAGTTCATGTAATACATTTTCTTAAAAGTGCACGTACATTAAGTGACGTAAAATATTTGAGGTGCTGAAAGTTTAAACTCAGAATTTCTTAAAACCACCTCCAGCAGCCCAAAATGATCAGTTTTATTACATAATTCTGCAAAAAGATGACTTTAAAAATAGTAAATCTTCAACACCGTAGTGAAGACCGAAGAGTTTTATTTAGGCATGCTTACGTAGTTGGTAATATACTGATGATGTGGTAACATTTTAAGTTCCTAACAATAAAATTATGACATGAAAACCACTAAAGTAAAATAGAAAAATGGTATGACCAAAGGAAGAAGTGAGGCAAGAATTTCAAATCCAAAGACAGAGAGGACTGATGAATGCAGCAAGGAACTGGCATTTTAAGGACTCTATTCTAAGTTTCTTGGGTAGTCTATCGACAGGTCTCGATGTCGATCTCGACAGTCAGCACTCCTGGCAATCGGGAAACGCAGTTTGAAACGATCGGGAGAGTTATTCTAAGTGCACTATCATTTCGAGATTTCACTCCCTCGGCAAAGGTCGAGTTTAACCGACCACCAAACCACAACTCTCTTCCCCTCCCTCCTATCTGTTCAGGCAGGCAACGTGACAAATGCAAACACATGCTGTGCCTGCAATAATGTTATGATGAAATTAAAACTATTCTTTCAAATTGNATGATGAAATTAAAACTATTCTTTCAAATTGTGCATTTTAAGTGGTTAGTTAATGCAGAAAATTGCCCATAGATATATTTATTATTTATACATTGTCGTATAAAAAACAAGTAATATTCCATTTATCAGTGTGTAATAAAAGATATTTCGTATGGTTAGACTATTTGCTGAGGAAAATTGCGACATGGTGAACGGTCAACGTGTTGTATACAAAGGTTGGTAGTTGAAGACATTGTTTTACAGGAACATACTGTTTCACGTATAAAAACGGACAGTTGAAAGATGAGATAATTCATTACGTAGTCCCATCTAACAGTCCAGTTAAATCAATTTCACCGTGATGTACTTTAAGAAATATATAGAAGATGATACGTTTAGTGGTACTATAGGATGTTTACCAAAGTATGGATTATTATTTTGTTTACATACTAACAATAATGTTTTGGGTTTTAATTATAAATTTATTTTATTTTATTTTTATTTTTCCTTGAGATAGGTTTGTATACATTACGACCATCCCAGGTATTTAAGCAGTATTATTATTTACATTTGTTTGTTTACATTTCTGATAATCAGTTTTATGCATACTAAAACTTCATAGATGTGATTATAGTCTTATTTCTCCATGTAGATAATGCAAAACAGAGCCATTTGTGCTTATTGTACTTATCAGTGCAGATATACCTAAGAGGTTTGGTTGTAAATATCTTTATTTTTCTTGTAATTGTCATGTTAATCACCAATTTAATCTGCGATTTCGGGCTACGATACGATTTTGAAGCCTTTTAGTTAATGAAGGATTCTCCTTGCGGCTTTTATCATGAGCAGAAGCGTTTTGTTAGGGCGTAGATTATTTCAGATTACTTTTTATTAATAATCTGCTCCATCCTAATGGCAGGCACGTTTGGAGAGACGTGCAAGTATGTAATTGTGCGTGAGCAAGCAGAGAAGAGACCCAAAAGTGCTAGAATTAGATTTTTAGTGATAAAATCTTCAAAAACGCAGCCAATGCCAGGGATGACGCCTACAACTGACGCCAAGCCGTAAAAAAGGAACACTTTACTAATTTTGGTTTCAATTATTTGCTTAAAAATTGAACTGAGAATTTTAAATTTATTTTTTTCTGAAATTTCACAACTTTTTTCTGAACATTTAACCACTGGTTGTGATCAAAGAACTTAAGATTTACCACTTGCTAGCCAACATAGTGATCTGCAACTCGCCTCTATAAGATGTTTCATAAATCAAATAATTAATTTTTCTTATACATTGTGAGAGAGTTGGTACTTAAATTAAGAATTTAAATAAGTTGAACCTAAAAAGCATATGAAAACATGAATATTTATTTATGTTTCAGTAATTTTCCCTTTCTAAAATATGATTGCAATATATGTCCTTTTTCATCCAATGATACCTTCATCATGCATAATAAAGTCAATCATTAGTCACTTAATTTGAAGTGTCTTTTATTTGTTCTTAGTGTTCTCTTATATGTTCATTTATTATTGCATTGATTGGTAAAACTTGGAAACTCACAACAGATGCCCAAACATACACTAAAGGTTTTCTTTCACACACAATTTCTACACCATAACGTAAAATGTTGTTTTAATAAATACAATCATAAAGTTTGCCTAGAAAATTGCGTTAAGCCTAAACAACCAATTTTATATAACAAAAACGGTTTGATTTTTTGCTGTAGGAACACACAAATTTCAGTTACCACTAGTAAAGTGCTTCGTACAAAAAAAACTGTAGACTATATATTTATTCATAGAATGATAAAAGCTGCCCATTTAATTAGTTTGATTATTGCATGTAGGAATAAAATTGTTTTCTATATTTTTATGAGAAGTAAAAAAATATTTGACAGCCAAAATATTTGACAGCCGAGCCCTGAATCAAAAACATATTTTGCTATGCACTAGCAGCCAAATGAAATAACCACATGACCATTTGTACACTTAGCAATTGTACCCTAAATAAATTAATATAATGTACATACTTCCAAGCATGTATTGATACAGTTAGATGCTTTTAATAATGTTCCACATGTATTATAACCTTTTGTGTGTCACGTACTACATTTAAGAAGGACGGAACCGTAAAGTTTACGCTCATTTGCAATAAATACAGCTCCGATGACTCTCACTCGCCATGTTAAAACCAAGTTTCACATTAGGAAAGCAACTTTCGAGAACACATTAGCTGTCGAGTGCTTTGGATCGTTTCCTCACGAGAGTCGAGAAATCATCTTTCACTTGGAACAACAAACACCGGAAATATTACGAAAATCGTTATTTCATGATTGCGTGCTACGTCTCAAAAAACTTAGAATAGAGCCCCAGTTCAGTGAAATAAGACGACAGGAACAAACTACATACTTTCATACTAAAATTAACTGAAAAATTATTACGCTTTAAATAATTAAAGAGCACAAATCTGGACAGCTACCGACATTTTAGCATTTCACCACACAACCACATTCTAGAACACATGACCAAACATGATACAACTTGACAACAATTGTTAACTCTTCAACCTGTAACATTTATCGCAGGAAAAAAAAATTATAAATTTTAACTCACCAAAGCATATGAAATCGCTAAATAATAACTAACATTCAAGAAATTCTTGTAATTGAAATGAGCAGATTTTTCCAAATAAGCTGGAAAAAAATTTTGTCTGCTCTCATGTACAACCTAAATCTAAAAAAAAAAATCCTTAATAAAAACTTTGTGCCAGGTATTAAAGTCTATAAAGTAGAGGATCTGAAGCCAAGTATTTGTTCATGAAGTGAACTATTTGCTTAGTTAAAAGATTAATGGAACAATTTAGGAAAAATATTATCACATATTTAAATAAATGCATTACAAAGTATGCACATAAGTAAATCAGTACAATAAGTTTTTTTTTGCAAAAGTTTCAAATATGAACAAATGGTAACATGACAGGGCCAAAAACATTATTTAGTATGTTACAATAGGATGTGCTAAATCACAAAATTTATTCAATTTCAGTATAGCTTATCTCAACTATTTGCAATTTAGATTAAATAAACATTATTTTTTATTAATTAATTATAGCAATCATACGATTTTTACAGACTTATAATACGCAAAATATTTCTTCAAGACAATGAGCTCAAAAAATGTATCAAACTGTTCCCAAGACAAAGCAAAAGTTATCAATTTAGACAGAAATTTGTATAACTAGCTTTTGATCTAGCTTCACGTGCAAGGATCTCTCACACCACCAATTATGCACTCTAACTACAAACATACTACAAGACTGCCGCTTCAGGTTACAACTTTGTTTATTAATGAAGACATTTTTATCTATTTCATTTTCAGGAACTTGTGCAATAAGGTCGCAAACAAATAAACAGTCCACAACAATAAAACTGCTCTACGCTCCTGGAATCTGCAACTTTACAGAGAGAAAAAAAAACTTCATAGAAGTACAGTTTTACCACAAGAGCAATGTTATATCCTCTGGTTAGTTTCGAGACACATCAAAATACCATGAATTTTCATAATCATGAATCTTGTCCCATGAAAAAAATTTTGATTTATTATTTCAATTATTGTGCACAAAATAAAAATAATGTGCTCATACTTTTTATAGCATCATTTAAATTTTTCAGTTTTTAAACAAACTTTTGGTCCACAACAAAGTTTAAATTTAGGTTTTTTTTTTTTCCCCCACAATTCTCAAATACAGTGTTTTGCAAAATGCAGGGGGGAAAAAAAAACCCCCAGTAATTTATGCCATCTGAGACTTGGATGAATCCAAAGAACTGTAGTTTAATACGCTTGAGGTATAAATGGTTTGAGTACCAGTCAATTACATAGCCTGGTAATTGGCGATACAATAAAACAGTCTCCTATTACTAACAGCTTTATAAGCTGGACTCTCATTATTTCAGAAACTATAGGAAAAATGTGAAATGTAAACTACTGCAATCATATTTTCTAACATTTCAGCTCGAAGTACACACAGAATGCAAAATTGCAAAAATAATATACTTTATCATTGCAACTTTCATTCAGCTTGAAGACAGACAAAGTGTCTGAGAGATCACAGGGCAGACTTGTTAGTCACAGCCAGCACACGGTTTCAACAGGCAATCTTAATGAATACTACAAACTTAAAACCTATAACATACATCTGAAATAAATGCAAAGTAATTCACTGCTTAAGCAATTTTTTTTTTTTTTTTTTTTTTTAAGAGTTGTGTAAGAATATTATTTGGGGGTTTTATGGTTTTCTATCTTGACTTAGAAATAAGAAGATTTCTGACAGCAAGAGATTAGAAAGATGCCAGATTATACTAGAGACTGGCTCTATGCACGACGGCGGAGAAACATACAATTTTTTTGACTGTTTTGTTTTGTCTGCAACTGGGACGACAGATGGTAAAACCAAGGGAACTGGTCAGCATTGAGATGTGAGGAAGCACAGTATAACTGATAAATGAAACACTTGCAATGCTTCAAGATGCTTTATGCAGACAATTTTTTACACTGTACACACTCAAATTTTTTTTTTAATGGTGTGCATGTCCCAAGGCCACTCAAATACGACTTGAGCTCGAAAGCAGCAGAGAATTTGGACCACTTCGAGAACTCGCCTACACGCTGTTAACTGAGAACTGAGCACTTTCTAAAGTCCTGCTTTAGATCTACTTCACCACCGGTTTTGTATCCTTCCGCCAGATCTAACACTAACACTGNAGTCCTGCTTTAGATCTACTTCACCACCGGTTTTGTATCCTTCCGCCAGATCTAACACTAACACTGTCGTGGACCTGATCACATTATTCTTGTACCGTTCTAGTTAAAACATGAATTTTTGTGAACCTAAATGCGTTATTAATATGCATTTAATTCTCTAATGTGTATAAAGCAGAAAAAAAAAATTGATTTGCCATGAATTTAAACGTTACTCTCGCAACATGCCAAAACTAAGAACTATATATCTTAATACACTGCAAACTTTAACACGACAACCATACAAACAGGTTTTTGCCTTTGACCATGGGAGAATCATGGCCTATTGGGATTGTCGATCAATCAACCACGAAACTGGTTTTTGCGTTGGAAGAAATGCAACCACAGTGAAGCGGATATGAGATCAGTGGCTCGAAGATGGACAGGCTGAGCAACGTACAGGAAGCCAACAGCCCCGTCGTACCAATGAGTCAGAGGACAGACATTTAATGTACATGGCGATTATGGACTGTAGAGCTACATCAAACACCTTTGCTCAGAAGTTCAGGTATGTAGCACATCGGTCTGCATCCACACACATGGTGCATCGCCGTCTGCAGCATCAGGGCATCTTGTCCAGATGCCCATTACTGTGGCTGTCACTGACTGCTCACCANTAGCTCACGCCCTTGGTTATGCAATTTTTAGGGCCAGCAGTTTTTAACAGTCACAATGACTGGCATGCGTCCATTAAGGTTGGCAGCAACAGAGGTAAAGTAGTTTTATATCTTAATTTTCTACTTTAAGGACTACAACAAAATTCTTAAAAACTCAAAAAGCGTAATTTTTGGGCTCTACTGAACTCGCCAACTCCTTCCTGCAACTCACATTGCTGTATTCAGCCTACGTTACTCACGTTCCACGAAGCACAGTTGGGCAGTTTTGCCTGTAACTAGCTGTCTGGTGCTTGTGGTCGACGTTGCNGTTACTCACGTTCCACGAAGCACAGTTGGGCAGTTTTGCCTGTAACTAGCTGTCTGGTGCTTGTGGTCGACGTTGCAATGGTATTTTTTTTAGAATCCTCAAGTNCGTTACTCACGTTCCACGAAGCACAGTTGGGCAGTTTTGCCTGTAACTAGCTGTCTGGTGCTTGTGGTCGACGTTGCGATGGTATTTTTTTTAGAATCCTCAAGTTTTACCCCACAATTTCTTGTAAGCTCATAGCCTTCCTCATTAGACCCTAACTCAGGATGTATGCATAATATAACAAATTTGCAGTGTGGGCAATTTTAAAAAGTATTTAAAATTATGAAATAACACCAACTACTTGTAATTGTAATTTTTCTGATTACTTTGATTTGCAGTAATTTCTAGTTGTACAGTAATTAGCTACATTTTTACTTAGGTAATTCTACACGAGCCCAAACATTTTTCTGTCCTTTTACCATCACTGCCCATGGCAATGCTAATTTCACATGTGGTGGAAGAATACACAATGTGCACAGAAGCAGATCTGAAGCAGGGCTTTCTAAAGTGCTCAGTTTATAGTGAACAGATGAGGCCTGCATACATGCAACTGTTTTTCATGTCTGAGGCCAAGAAGTGCAGGAGCAATAAGGATGGCATGCCACGCCCATCAAGTGCGCAACTGTTGCTATGCACAAGGCTCTGAACAGGTGTGCAGTGTTTGCGTCATGCTGCATGTACCTATGGGACTTTCAGCGGTGACCCTAACATGTTATTGGTAGTAAGTCTGGTATGGTTTAAAGGAATAAAATGCAAAATGTAGACTCTCTCGTGAAAACGTAGTAACCACGGTGTAGCCAACATGGCGTCTGTCACGAGAGGCGTCTGCTGGAGTATTGCTCACAATAGGGTGAGGCAGGCCACAGCATGCCTCCTCATTCAAAATTCATGAGCTGAAGCTGTTTAAAGTAACAAGTAGTAGAGCCAAAATATTTTAAAAAATGGATTATGCTACTGGAAACGCAATATTGTTGTTAATGTTTGACAACAATCTTAAATTTGATATCTTTTGTGGGCACTATTTTCAGTAAGTGTTGCCAACATGAACACACAAGCATGCTACGAACCAGCTGATCGCAAGCACTGCAAACGGTGTCATTTGTTGTGATACCATTACTAAGTTGGTGGGTCTGTCCGTCAAGAAACGGCCTTCGCAAATGAAACACAGTATAGCAAGGTTTAATACAGGCTCCTACAGTTTCACTCATGTCCGAGTGGTATGTTTCAAGATACAGCAGTTTGAAAAATCCATTTCTAACAATGTTGGAGGGCTACACAATTACATTCACAGCATGCGTGGTATCTTGAAAGTGCCGTTCTGTCCTTGTCTAGGGTTAGTTCAAGCCGAGCTCAAGCAAGTCTACTGAGAAGTTCCCCAGCTTCGAGCTAAAGCTGTTTTATTTCATACAAAAAATAAGTTTTATAGTAAAGAAAAATTTAGAATTTCGAAAGTACTCTTGTGCTCATATCTGCAGTTCTAAGGAATAATATAAACAGAACATGCCTATGTTCTTTATGTTTGTATTGTACATGCACACTGCAATGTTAACATTATGCAAAATTCTCTTTTTGTAACTTATATTGTCATATCAATAACTTCTAACATCAAGTTTAAATCAACACTTTAAAAAAAACCTAAACAAACACAGTTTTAAGTTGTAATATCTCACAAGATACTATTTAATGTTGTTCCGACGAGTGATCGATTCAACACAAACTATCGCAATCTATTGCTCCAACCAACTATGTTTGCTACTTTGCATGTGAATCTTGCACTATTTCACATTTTTGCAAGCATTTGTTTATTTTTTTTCACAATTTCAAATAACTAAAAGAACCCTGTGAAAATTTTGTGATTTCGTACCTTGCGAAAAAGTGTCCTAATGAAGAGAGAGTGTTTCATTGGGCACTGCAACTCGGGCCAATTTGCAACCCCATTTTTATGCTAATTTCGATGAGAATCTATGTTCATATACGTCGTTCTGAGTAATAATTTTAACCGCAACACATATACCTTTTAAAATATTGTTTCACGAAGTCTTCTTTTCTAGCAAACATTTGACAAACAGTCTCATCAGATGCTGCATCTTAGATGGATTTTCAGCCTAATTTTAGACAAATTTTGCTGTTGATCAGCATTCATACCTCGATTTCTGAAGCATCCTTTTACCAGAATACATCTACCTTTTAAATATTTGCGTTTCATTAATAAATAATATGTTATTATCTTTAGTTGATGGTAAAAACCAGTTTCATCAGTCGCCGACTGAATGACCTAACATTGATATAAAAGCTCAAATTTTTTGAGCTTGGTTTGCTTGAGCCGCAAGCAAGTATATTGCTCAAACTTGATTTTTGAGTACTCGCAGACCTCTAGTAAACTTATTAGAGTCACATTTAATAGTTAAGCCAAAAAAAAAAAATTTCAAACATGCTTAAATGCAGTTCAAGCATCAGGTAGACAATCGCCTTAAGGCTCGGCTTCACCTATTATGCAGAAATTCTTCATTTTCATGTTATAATTTCAGTTTCAGAGGTATTATTGAAAAATTTTTTTTACAGGAAATTTACAATTTACTAGTTGTTTAATATTTTTGTATCTAATATTCAGTGCATGTTATTTCCTACTTGCAAAAAATGCAGAAACTTATTGATAAAATATAAATATGTTCCTGATTTTTTAAAACTAACAGTTAATACACAATGAAAATTAAGCACAAAAATATCAAACAACTTACAAAACGTAAATTTTCTATAATCATACATTGTCTGTAACCACTATGAATGTGAACTTACCATGCTAAAACCGGAGAATTTCTGCACAAGAGGTGAAACCGAGCCTTGAACATGATCCAGCTGTTAGAAATATGTTACGAATAGCATGGTCCCAGTCTTCTTCGATGTTAAGAAAAATTATTTACAATATACATATTTTTTTCTAAAACCACGAGGAAAACCAAACTTTTAGTGTGACATTTTGGGGAAGTTTAGAAAAAATGTGCTTCAGGAAAGGCAAGAACTGGCGAAACCAAAACTAGCACCTCCATAACGACACTGTGCCCATCTACACATTTATAAGAAATTCTTCAAGTCTCTAATGAACAATACGGTTATCATTGCCTATACTCCCATTCCACTTGCTGGGCCTAGCTGCCTATAATTTTGCTTTGCTTAACTTCATAAATTAAAAGTGACTGGACCAGGAGTGGATCTAGACTAAGTCTGGGAGGGGAGATCATATCCCTTATGACACCCCCCTCTGGAGGCACTCAACAGCATACAGAATATACACTTCCTAATTACTTTTAGGCAGGGAAAAAACTGTTGAATGTGTGTGATTCAAAAGATATCACTTAGAAGGCAACAGCAACCGAAATTCAGTTAATTACTGTAGATTTTTTTTATTAACAAAGTCTGGGTACTTTCCGCTCACACCTCGTTGTCTTTACTATTAGACACATTTTTAAAGGTTTCATAATTTCTTATTTGATAAAGTTTCGTCGATAACCAAAATCTAAAGAATATCACACATGTGTGTTCTATGCCGGAAACAGAACCAGGCAAATATATTGTATTATAATCCTTGGATGTTAAATGTGAGACGCTCAAATTTTATATTCCATAGCTTGGGAATTTGAAACTACGTTTTCGTAACAAATAACATGGCTTCTTATTTTAAATATATGCTATAGACATAAAAATATGTTGTACTCTCAACCATTTACATACATGCATACATCACACATATATCGCTGCACTATTTATACACATAATGGAAATATGAAATACATTAGGTGCCACACAATCTGCACAAATTTAAAACACACGTCCTTAAATAAGTATTCATAAAATCAACACTGTACATCAACTTCATGGACTTCAATGTGAAAAATGTATTATTTAACAATGTACCTAAAAATGGGAAATAAAATTACTATACCACTGCAACAAAACCAAAACTACATTTCAAACCCATAATTCCCACCAAAATCAAAACTGAAATTAACAATTAAATTTGAACAATTTTTTGAAGCCAAAGGTTATTGAAAGCTGCCTTTCACATTTAAATTTTTTTTCCAAATTTGATTTTTAAAACTTTTTTGATAAAAATATCCCCTACTTGGTGCAAATATTAGTACTTTTCATTTAAATATACAAACAGCTAAAGTTTGGTTTATTTAAAAATTTTGGTTAAGAAATTATTTATAGATCGTGTTTACAATCACAGCTAATTACAACCTGCAAAGAGTATAACTACTCTACTAGACAAAATATTCATTTTTATAAAATCTCTATCACAAGCAAAACACATTGTAAAAAATACAAATTATGTCACTTCCAATGACAAAAGTAAAGAATTAGGCCTGCAGCTGTTGACTATCTTATGTACATATCAAATTCAAAACCTGCAACCTTATAAAACTACATCTGTGACTAATCTGCATCTGTCTGTTCACCAACATGTTGAACTTCTTGCACCAACTGTGACAAGGGATCACAAGCCTGGAAATCATCCAGAGAGTCCAACTGCAGTTCATCCACACAGAACGAGGACATCAAGTTGGCATTTCGTCTTCCTGAACTGGTGGGAAGTCCTCCGTGTTCATGTTGCGTGCTTAACATGTTTGATACCGTACCTTCAGTCACATTCTGGTAAGGTCCAATCTCATCGCCATTAATGAAAGAACCATTAAGTAAAGGTGTCGATGGATAAGAACGAGACATCATGCCGAAGTTATCATCGAGATTTAAGTTGAAAGATGAAACCAAAGGATCACGATTAGAGGAATTCTTGTAAGGGACAGGTGTGTTTGGGTACGACCTCGAAGAATAAGAATTTCTTTGCTGATTGTGCAGTGCAAAGCTTTCACCTTCCACATCTCCTTCACCAACTCCTATCGTGAGACTGGCATTATCGACAACTTTCTGCACGGTTGAACTGTTCAGAATATTGAGAATTTGAGCCAGACTTTCTGTGTTTATGCCCTCTGTTTCCTCACTTTCAGCCTCTGTTTCTCCGAGGCCCGTGAAGTCCATGAACTCACTCGGGACAGGGGTGGGAGCCACGGAGCTCGTCGCAGAACTCAAGCTGTTGAAAGAGAAAGCCTGCTGTTGCCCAGGGTACAGTGGGCACGACTGGGGTGATACAAGTGCACTGCCGGACATCATTCTGTGCAGCGGCACAGACTGGGAGCGGTACGACAATTGGGATGAACTGGGTAAAGCAGCCAACAACGTTTCAATATTTTTCTGGTCTGAACTGGCATCCTGAAAAATCTGACTGACTTCTTGGGATAACGTATCGACAGGGTACAACAGAGTAGCACCAACATTGCTGGGAACACCATTACAGTTTCCTATACCTTCATTCTGTGTGACGTGACAGCCCTTCGCTGCTTCTTTCAATAAGCTTTCACCATATGTTGTTAGCATGTCACTTTCACCTTTACAATTCCTGAGATTTAAATGCTGGTAATGCAGCATTGGTGACTGTGGTGCAGATATCGATAGGGGTGACATTGGAGGCAGTACTTTTGCAGAAGTCAGATTCTGCTTGAACCCTGAAGACTCGAAAGGAAAACTATCGGGGATAGCGAAAGTATTTGCTTGCGGATATGAGAGTCTATAGCGTGAGGAAATGTTATGACTGTTCACGGAGTTTGAGCGGACGATCCTGGCAGGAACAGGCTGCCTACACCTTGGCCCATTAGAAGCAACAACGTAAGAGTAGGGTTGCAAGTTACTACCCTGACTGCAGTTGTGTTTGGAACGAAGTACAGGTGTGTTACGTGGTGACACAAAGGGGCTGGCATTTGCACTAGATGACTTACAGTTTCTGGGAATAGCAATTGGAGAATAAGGTCCAGGAGAAATGGGAGTGAAGCTACGAGTGTTTGGGCTCTGTGGGACTGCGTGTTCCATCACAGATGTTTCGAAACTGACTCGACGTCTGGTGGCTAAACTACAGCTGGGGTTGGTAGACATTAAGGATGGCAGTGTTAGGTTTGGCTTGCTACCGGCATGACTGTGCTGCTGACTACGGCGAGACAACAGCGAAAGGCTTTTCAAAGCTGTCATCGCAAGTTCGTTACCCGCACCAGAGTTTGGCAAGTTTCCTTCAGTTAAACCGGTATGATCCACAGATGGTGTTGCGGAAACTGCTGCTGATGGTGCTGAGAAATTTACTTTGCTCCCGTCTCTGTCTGCGTACCTGTTAACACTTGTGCTATGAGATCGGATTGGTTTCAAATTACATTCAAGTAGTAAGCGCAGCTGAGACAGTTGATCACATTTACTGGCAGCGTTGGGTGATTCCTCTGGCGTCTGCAGATTTTGTCTTAAAACCTCCTCAACTTCTTCATTACTTGAGGAACTGTTCTGATGTTGGAAGTATTTAATCAGTTCCTCTTCCTGCTCTTGTGAATTGTTCCCACCATGAAAGTAATCTGTTAGAAGGGCATCATTTTCTAAACACCTAATACTTTCTTCATTTGTACCATTCTTCACAGCCTCTATTGTGTGTGCAGTCTTTGCTGTAGCATCACTAAAACTTTCTTGGCTTATTTCAGTCGAATATTGATTTGTACTTTCATTCTTATCTACACTAATTCCTTTATCACAGTTAGCAACACCTGCTGCCAATTCATCTGGTCTTTTTCCTGGAACGGTCTCGCAACTCGTCTCAAGCGTTTCTTTCTTTGCTTCCTCTTCTAGTGGTTTTGGCTGTATGGGTTTGTACTTTTTCTTTTGGGGTGTCTGAGATTGTTGTAAAATAGTGGCCGTTGTTGCTGGAGGGAAGATAATCACATTGGCTAATTGTTTGTTTTTATTTGGGTTGGAAAGTCTCGGAATTGGAAGTTTATTTGCCATAAGATTAGGCTTTATAGGTTCAACATTGGAGGTGTTGGGTAATGGCGACTTAATACATAATGGAGCAGATTTCTCACCATTAGACGACAAAGACACTGTGTTGGCATTAACTTCCTGCATTGGTGGAAAAGTAGCCGAATTCCTCCCCATGCTGTAGTCATTTCCACAGGTGCTGTACTGAGATTGTTTTTTGCATGGAGAGTCCAAAGAATTTGTACAAAGGTTTAATGAATTTTGTCTACACAAGCTTTTACCTGCACTATTTACACATTCATTACTAGATTTTCTTCTCTTTGTTGATAATGAGTTAACAGAGCTCGTACTATCAGCTGAGTAAATTTTGCTATCCAACAAATTTAGAAAATCCTTACTAGACCCTGAAGTTAATTTGTTAAATGTTTTACAATGTTTAGGAAGTTGATTATCTGTGCTCTGTGAATCACACAAACTTGTTTTATACAAATTTTGATGTGGAAAGCCAGTTTGAGCTGTCAATGAATCATTACAATTTTCGTCACGAACCAACTTACAATTACTCCCACTCAAATCTATAATGGAAGTTTGTGGTCTCGCCATCTGCTCAGAGGAAGCGGCAGCAATAGGTACGCTAGGTTTGTCTTTATCACAGATAACGCTGCCGCTGCCACTACTCAACTCAGGCTCCCCTTCTGACACGGGACTGACAACAGGAACCTTCTCCCGGTTACGTGCACCATCACTAGTTTTCGCTCTCTTTGACTTGGCCTTCTCCACAGCTGGACCCTTCGCAACTCCTGCAACGTGCTGCTGGTTCTGGCGACAAACCAAACAAGGCATTACGACCAGGCATGAAAACTGCGATTACAAAGAATAGAACAATGTAGAGCCCGCACGCTACAAAGGTTGAGTTGGTCGTTTTTTTAAGATTTATAACCGAAAAACAGGCTTAAATAAGAGCAAAATGTAGTTTCTTAAGAGGTAAACTCTGCCCACTTCTTTTCAAGTCTGTGATCTTAAATGACAAAGAGAAACATGCTGAATCAACCAAGTAACTATCCCACAGTTGCAAACTAGCAATGATCATAACCCACATACCCTGGTTCAAACGTGGGTTATCATAACAGATTACCATGGTACTTTATGCCCTCAATGACTGCACTTTCAAAATATTTCTATTTTGGGTGTTAACCTCACAATACATCCAATAAGCGAGCAACCAAGAACATTGACTAAATCATTTTATAGCATTATTTATCTAGGTACTTTATGTGCATGCCTACAGTTGAGTAGCCTGTGCAGGCACACACATGGTTATTACGTAAATTCATTACACAAATAGAACAATGAACACATTACATCCAAAATAAATTAATTATCCATTTCATTTATGACCTCTACAGATAGAGGAAGGAAGGTCTGTATCACTTGAGAGAAAACTAAACCACAGAAATGTCAATTATATTAATTAAAATTATTAATGCATGTGTATATTTTGTATGCCATAAAGGAATTATAATTCATATAGCACTTAAAATGTTTATGCTGTCCCTTTCAGAAGTTGTTATACTATTACAAAACAAACTTTCTATATCACTGCAGACTTGAGTGGCTTTACTTTAAATTTTTGAACAATTTATTAAGGGAATACATTTTACTCCAAAGAAACTTGTCTCGGATGTGTACATAAATATTCTCTTGCCTTAATTTAATTTTGAAACATCTCTTTATCGAATTCAAAATTTTGATACAATAATCCAATTTAGAGCATACTAAAGGGTTTTAGAGACTTTCTGGATGGGGTACAGTTATAAAGCAAGTAATAATTTTAATGGAAATAATTGTTTATTAGTTAAAAATGCTAGATGAATGGTGTTGATGTGCTACAGTATTTAATTACTGTAGACAAAATAACTTACTGCAATTTGTAATACTGTTTTATTGTGGATTTATTCCTGATAAAGACTGTATATTTTTAATGGTTTAACTGCACCACGCAAACGCAAGTTCTTTGACACAAATTTGAAATGGCATAAGTCCATTCATAATAATTTGACATCCTTTTTCATAGTTACATTTTTACTTTATATCATTGGCAAATAAATAATTCAAATATATATTTAATAGCTTTAAGGCAACATTACACAATACCAGATTCTGTAAAACCTAGTGCAAGGTCTGCCATTGCGGCTTCTATACCGGCTGGTACGGCACCTGTCGTGGCATTTTCCACCTTTTACGGTCTGATTTCATACCGGCTTTCGTACCTGGCCAATCACATTGCAGTTTCAGAGCATAGGGCACTCCCCATGTCTACTACTTGGGACGCGTTGATGAAGAAACAAAAAAGGATGCTTCCATCTTGATTATACATCCGTGAGGTTGAAACTCTTTGAAATAGATTTAAAATTCGACAAAGACAAATAATATTGGTGATGACAACCTTTAATTACTATTTAAAACTGTCCTATATATACTTAAAATTCATTACCTATACTATGAAAAAACTAATTCAAACAATTTTGTATATATCCCACATTTAATAACCACAAATTCTGTGTGAATTGGCAGCCCACCGATGTCACCAAGAAAACCGACACCAGTGAAACATACAGTGTAAATAGTGGCGAAAAACCGTGTTTATTAGCGCTGTGTGTCTATATTAGTATTTAGGCAATTGTGTAAATTCGTGTGTGACGCTGAGGACACCAACCAGTGCGANTAAAATTCGACAAAGACAAATAATATTGGTGATGACAACCTTTAATTACTATTTAAAACTGTCCTATATATACTTAACATTCATTACCTATACTATGAAAAAACTAATTTTAAACAATTTTGTATATATCCCACACTTAATATAACCACAAATTCTGTGTGAATTGGCAGCCCACCGATGTCACCAAGAAGACCCACACCAGTGAAACATACAGTGTAAATAGTGGCGAAAAACAGTGTTCATTAGTGCTGTGTGTCTATATTAGTATTTAGGCAATTGTGTACATTCGTGTGTGACGTTGAGGACACCAACCAGTGCGGCCAATGGAATGACAATTGTGATAATTATCAGTTATTTTTAAGATTACATCCTTGTTAGTTTCTAAGTATTATTAAGAGTACTAGGGTTTTTGTTTAATTTTTTACCCTAATTATGTATTATGTTTAAAAGAAAACACATTTGGAAAAATAGGCCACTGAAAAGTGTGCCGAGCTGTAAGAAAAAGTGAGACCCGCCACAGGAGCGCCGAGGGCTGGCATGGCGCACGTAAATAAGTGTTGTAACATAACCACGTCAATTAAGATTTAATAAAGAAATATTTAAATTGTAAAAAAAATTGTGATAGTGTGCGACTTTTGGGCGCGAGTTCAAAACTCCGCTGGGCACTTTTTTTTATTATAAAATATTACATGTGGACAATAACTTGGCATGCACAGAAAAAACTACATTTTGCAAACGGTTAATAATTTTCGTCAAAATTAAAAATACACTCTTACTCTCGTGACTTTGCATCATTATGAAGGAAATGAATGAAACTGCACTAGTAAGCTATGAATTGATGTACACACCAACGGTAATATAGCAATATTAAAATGTGCTAGCTAGTTCCTTAATTGGTCAACGCAAGTTAATGACTGATAGCAGTTCTNATAGGCCACTGAAAAGTGTGCCGAGCTGTAAGAAAAAGTGAGACCCGCCACAGGAGCGCCGAGGGCTGGCATGGCGTACGTAAATAAGTGTTGTAACATAACCACGTCAATTAAGATTTAATAAAGAAATATTTAAATTGTAAAAAAAATTGTGATAGTGTGCGACTTTTGGGCGCGAGTTCAAAACTCCGTTGGGTACTTTTTTTTATTATAAAATATTACATGTGGACAATAACTTGGCATGCAAAGAAAAAACTACATTTTGCGAAAGGTTAATAATTTTTGTCAAAATTAAAAATACACTCGTACTCTCGTGACTTTGCATCATTTTGAAGGAAATGAATGAAACTGCACTAGTAAGCTATGAATTGATGTACACACCAACAGTAATATAGCAATATTAAAATGTGCTAGCTAGTTCCTTAATTGGTCAACGCAAGTTAATGACTGATAGCAGTTCTNGGTAATATAGCAATATTAAAATGTGCTAGCTAGTTCCTTAATTGGTCAACGCAAGTTAATGACTGATAGCAGTTCTGCTTCATATTTACTACAAACCATGTACGCTGCGCACCCACAGAGGGTGTCAAATGCTGTTATGCAAACTGCTGCCAAGTAATATGAATCTTCCAGGACGGCTCACATAGGAGCTGGTATACTGGTTCGCGTACCAGGCCTCGAAGCTTGTAGAAGACCAGGTACAGCAACAGGTATCGTGTAATGTCGGCTTCAGAAATATAAATAAAGAAAATAAAAGTGGCAAGACCGAGACTCCTTGGGTAGGACACCTGAATGAGATGAGTTTAAGAAGATGACTGACTATCCTTAATATGGATAACAAAATTTCCATTTCTTAAATAGTTTTAGTTAAAATCAGAAAATTGTGTTCAAGACCTATAATCAGTTTGGCTGGTTTACTCAGGGTGCTGTAATGTGTGTTGGTAGTGTCAAAGTTGCACTAGTACAGTGAAACCTCATTAATACAAAGTTCTCTCGGTAGTAAAAATTTATCTCGGTAACAACAAATTCTCTCTGTAANTACAGTGAAACCTCATTAATACAAAGTTCTCTCGGTAGTAAAAATTTATCTCGGTAACAACAAATTCTCTCTGTAACAACAAATTCTCTCTGTAATAAAAAATTCTCTCGGTAATAAAAAATTTTCTCTGTGATAAAAAATTTTCTCNTGTAACAACAAATTCTCTCTGTAATAAAAAATTCTCTCGGTAATAAAAAATTTTCTCTGTGATAAAAAATTTTCTCGGTGATAAAAATTTCTCTCTGTAATACAAAGTTCTCCATAATACAAAGTTATTTTTAACCCTTTGGAGTGAGACAGGGAATTCAATATTAATTAGTATACTTATTTAATTTATATTGCAATGCAATGTCAAGTCTACTGGTAAAAATAAGTTATGCGGTGAAAATTACAACATGCACAAAATAATACTTTTCAATGTTTACTTCACAATTATGTACAGCAATTTTAATATTCAGCAACAGAATTTTACTACTTTAAAATTATCCAGAAAACACTTGCTTTGGTTACTTTTATAGAAATCAACACACTTGAAAGAGATTGAAAGACTAAAATCAGAATTAATGTACAAAATGGTTAATAAGTTTTATTCCAGTAAAGACTGTACTTCCAATCCTGAACAAATATTTAATCATTAGAGATTTATTTGCTGCACATCGTATTTAGATTGCACTGAAATACTTAGCATATGTAAGCTTTGGTACAACATTATACATTGTGATGTTTATAACATCACATGACAGAAATTTTAATATGTAATACAATCAATTATTAGTTTTATAAAATTATACACCAGTTAAGGTGTGATGTAACTTTTAAAATGTATGTTAGCAATATGAAAATGGCAGCTAAATTTAGTCATTTGAAACTATGGTTGGCAGCAATGCTTGTGTGTTTAAAACTTATAAGTAAAAGAGGTGCAGGGGAGTTGCCATATGGAGCGCTGGAGGTTGGCGGTTGTCTGCCTGCGTGAAGTAAACAACCTTATTTGCGAGTAGCTGTCGACAGGGGAAGGAAGTAAGGAGCCAATCAGCTGCCGGCATGAAAAACCTTGGTGTGCCGTGAGAGAGAGCTGGTTACAATATGTGTTGCGAATTACCAGAGTCATCGACAATTGTGAGTTTTGAACATAATTTTATGTTGAGTGAATACCTGTGTTGGTCAACGAGGTCACTGATTAAATAAATTACAATTCAAGAAACTTGAGTGTTCATACCTGCCCAGTTGCCATTATCGTGGACTGTAAATGGGTAACGGACAGGCAGAAATATTTGTTGATTCTTTATGAATAATGCTATTCAAATTGGCCACTTAAAAACATAATAGTTAAANGGACAGGCAGAAATATTTGTTGATTCTTTATGAATAATGCTATTCAAATTGGCCACTTAAAAACATAATAGTTAAAAGATAGAAATAGTGTAAAAAAATTATACATATACTTGCATTGGTAATGAAAATCTTTAAAGTAGAGACCTTATGATAAACTGTGAACTTGCAGTAATATAAATTCTATAAAACGAGCCTCTTGGTTATTTGAAACTTAAGGTATTGCGGTTTGGATAAACAGTTATTATAAAAAAAAAAAGTCTTAAAAAATCCAGCTAGTTGACATTTCGAGTTTGATCACAGTAAAGTTAACAAGATCGTAAGCATAGGTAGTATGCTAAGTAATGACCCGAATGCCCAGAGTGGTCGTTTTTTTTCGCATAAAGAAGTCCATAAATAAAAAAATACATATTCTAAAAAAATATAATTTGAGACAGATGGTACAATTGTACTGAATTTGTATGTAAACGTTAAAAGAGTTGAAGCCATAACACAATTTAAATTTTATTTTCTAAATTTTTTTAAGCAATGTTTNTGAAGCCATAACACAATTTAAATTTTATTTTCTAAATTTTTTTAAGCAATGTTTTATAGGTTTATATTGTAGTTGATTGTATACGAGTGTGTCAGAGAATTTCGGAGAGTGAGTGTGAGGAGAACCCGAATCTTAATTTGTAATACGGGTGTAAAGTGGTGATCTTGCGTCAACATACGGTGAAGTCTTTGGTGTCCACGAGGGTAAAATGAGATTAAGGTTGAGCAGAAGTGGAATGCAAGGGCAGAAGAAACNGGACAGGCAGAAATATTTGTTGATTCTTTATGAATAATGCTATTCAAATTGGCCACTTAAAAACATAATAGTTAAACTATAGAAATAGTGTAAAAAAAAATTATACATATACTTGCATTGGTAATGAAAATCTTTAAAGTAGAGACCTTATGATAAACTGTGAACTTGCAGTAATATAAATGCTATAAAACGAGCCTCTCGGTTATTTGAAACTTAAGGTATTGCGGTTTGGATAAACAGTTATTATAAAAAAAAAAAAGTCTTAAAAAATCCAGCTAGTTGACATTTCGAGTTTGATCACAGTAAAGTTAACAAGATCGTAAGCATAGGCAGTATGCTAAGTAATGACCCGAATGCCCAGAGTGGTCGTTTTTTTTCGCATAAAGAAGTCCATAATTAAAAAAATACATATTCTAAAAAAATATAATTTGAGACAGATGGTACAATTGTACTGAATTTGTATGTAAACGTTAAAAGAGTTAAAGCCATAACACAATTAAAATTTTATTTTCTAAATTTTTTTAAGCAATGTTTTATAGGTTTATATTGTAGTTGATTGTGTATATGAGAGTGAGGAGGACCCGAATCTTAATTTGTAATACGGGTGTAAAGTGGTGATCTTGCGTCAACATACAGTGAAGTCTTTGGTGTCCACGAGGGTAAAATGAGATTAAGGTTGAGCAGAAGTGGAATGCAAGGGCAGAAGAAACAGGAGTACCCAAGAAAATCTGCTGGTCAATGGCAACAGCCATCACATTTGCCACACACAAAAATTCAGATGACCCCGGCAGGAATCAAAGCTGTTTCGTGTTGGTGGTAGACAATTAGTCCGATCTTGGCTGCCCCTCCCAACCCCACACATCTGCGAGTACCAATGAAGTTACCAGAAAGTATTTACACAAAAAAAAATTAGTCATTTTTGCACCTACTACAGTGGGACCTCTATGTATTGAAAGACTGCATCCACGGAACATACTTCTGTGGTCCCATTTTTTTTATTTATCTACATTCATTGAAAGTCCACATGTACTGAAATTTTCTGTCAGTCCCCTGAGAAACAGTGGACAGAGAATCCACTGTAGTTAGATATTGTGATGGGAACGTGCCTCCCTTACCTTTCCCCTTCTGACATCCCAGCCTACATGTGAATAAAGCACTGCAAATGCATCTGATTCATTACATGGACACATTTGAAGAACAACTAAATACTAACACAGACAGCTGTAGAATGATGGCTTACCTGTAGCTTTCTCTTCTGTTCCCTGATGACAAACCTCTCTTGCAGCTTCCTCTGCAGTTGCAACTGCGTTTCCCGGTGTTTATTTACATCAACCGCAGACATTCCNACATACTTCTGTCGTCCCATTTTTTTTATTTATCCACATTCATTGGAAGTCCACATGTATTGAAATTTTCTGTCAGTCCCCTGAGAAACAGTGGATAGAGAATCCACTGTAGTTAAGATATTGTGATGGGAACGTGCCTCCCTTACCTTTCCCCTTCTGACATCCCAGCCTACATGTGAATAAAGCACTGCAAATGCATCTGATTCATTACATGGACACATTTGAAGAACAACTAAATACTAATACAGACAGCTGTAGAATGATGGCTTACCTGTAGCTTTCTCTTCTGTTCCCTGATGACAAACCTCTCTTGCAGCTTCCTCTGCAGTTGCAACTGCGTTTCCCGGTGTTTATTTACATCAACCGCAGACATTCCTGCAGGTACGCATGCTGATGTTCCCCCTCCTGCAATTGTGAGAAAAAGTTACCATACTTTATAACCATCACATTTTTAAGATTAATATTCAGGGCTGCTACAGAAAATCAACATTTAATTTCACAGACTTTTCCAAGTTAAGCTGTAAAGTTCCAAACTGTTTAAGTACATAGTCATTAAAAATATTTAATGAATAAAGTACTACTTTATAAACGGTCATTGACATTAAAAATAGCATGAGGAGTACAATTCCTTATGTACATATCTGCAAGATGATTTCTCTCAAACAATTTTTTTTGCTACCCAACAACAAATTTATTGGACGGCTAATACAAATTTTTCGGCTGTAAAAAAAACTGGTTACCTTAAAGTGTGTTGCAGGTATGAATTTCCACAATTACCTACCAGCGTCCCTGATTTTTCCAGAATTCGTTTAACCACTTTCAAAATTCTGCAACTTTTCCACTGTCTTAAGGGTTTCCTGTAGCAACCCTGCTATTATACAAGTTTGCTCAATACAAAAAGAACTGCTTAGGTACATTCAACAATCTTAGATTTATAGTAATAGGTTTCTTCTAGAGCTGATTTCATATTATTCATGTCAATTGGCACTGCAGGATTCACTATACAATAACCGCCAGCAACCTTTACAAAACAGTAATATAAATACACTGTTTTTCCTTCTACACCACAGTATGAAAACAGGACAAACATATCTGTAAGAGTAATCACTAAAAAATATACTTTTAGTTTAATCAAAACTCCGTAATTGTTTAAAATGTACACTTTCAAGTTTACCTGCCTAAGTCTATATAAAACAAATCCTCCAAATGTTCTCAATAACTTCAAGGGACCCCCTCCCAACATTCAAACAATTTTCCTTAACTATAAGATGTTCACGGTTATCTGAGAACTTTTGAAGGCCCTGCTTACGATCTACTTTTATTCTCATTTTGTATCATTCTGCCACATGTAAATTTAACTATTACGTTGACCTGGTCATGTTATTCACGCACCATCCAAGCAAAACCATAAAAGGATCAATTTTGATTTTGAATTCGTAAATGGCACTACACTGGCATAAGACACTGTCTATGTATATTCCGAGATGTAATTAAGAACTGAGATATTGATAACTTTGCTTTTTAAAATTGAAATATATCCATTTCTCCCAATAGTATAACATATTATTACGAGCATGCATCACATGCCAGTCAGTCTACTCTGTGATGCAGTCTGTCGGGATTCGGAAAACCACATAGACAGTATTTCACGTGGATAATTTCTGATGAAAGAGTAAAGAAGATAAAGGTGTAACAAAAGGTTCTAATATTTAACACTGCTGGAATATTAACTTATTATTGTATAAAAACTGCATTGAAAACACCGTAGTTTTGACTATTTCGGTACGGCTTTTCACATAAGTATTGTGCACAAATTTCCACTCTGTCGTAATAGAACCAACTTTTTGTCATTAACGAGAAACTTTGTTGCTTTGTCCCCCGTCATCGCAAAAAAATTTCAAATCATTTGAAAACGAATGCATTGCACATACATAAATAGCATATTGTAGGCACGCGGAAGAGCTGTGATGAATGCTCTTAAGACGAGACTTCAGTGACGTGATTATTTAAAAAATCCTACAAGCACTTTTTGAGATGTAAGGCGATCGTTCATAAGGTGTATGCATTTGACTATAGCTGTGGCCGGGTAGGTTGAATCATTCGCTGGGATGACCAGCGGCATGTTCCTATACAGGTGACGCGCTGGGATGACCAGCGGCATGTTCCTATACAGGTGACGCGCTGGGATGTCCAGCGGCATGTTCCTATACAGGTGACGTGCTAGTGATACAATAACACAGGTATCTAACACATGTGAACGGATGCTCGTTGGTGGTGTTACAGACAAATAAAACGTGTTTAATTTGATGTTCATAGCTTGATTATAATTAAGTCACCGAGCTATCACGTCTGTTTCGCAGTCCACGCAAATGTAACAAAAGCTTTGAAACCTTGCAGTAGACTGTACAAGGCATGTTTATACTTTTTGTTTTTACCGTTCAATGTGTGCGACGTACGTGTAGGAAAACTCTGCTGGACATCTCCCAGCGGATGACGCAACCTACCCTGTCACACCTACAGTCAAATTCATTCACCTATGAAAACTCCCTTATATCTCAAAAAGCGCTCGTCCGATTTTTAAAATAATCACATCACTGAACTCTCAGCTTAATAACATGTTATGCTATTGAGAGAAATGGGTATATTCCCATTTAAAAAATCAAAGTTGGTATTGATATCTCAGTACTTAATTACATCTCGGAACAGACATAGACGGAGTCTTACGAGTCCCCCAGTGTCATTTATGAATTNATATCTCAGTACTTAATTACATCTCGGAACAGACATAGACGGAGTCTTACGAGTCCCCCAGTGTCATTTATGAATTTGAAATAACAATTTTGACACCTTCAGCAGTTCGTAAGGTATTTGGGGTAAACTTGTGTATGTATTAGGTATTTTATTTATAACATCTTCATGAAATAAACTAACCGTAATGATTGAACCGTGACTTTGTAATAAGAGTGTGGGCCTCATCAGTGATAACTGAATAGCCCTGCACTACCAAACACAGCACAAATGCGTACCTTCGCTTTTTTGTTTTGCGAGCCCTGTAATAGAAGCGAGCATGAGAGCAGGCGCAGAGAACGTGTCGAAGCACATTTTCTGCACAAGATGGCAGGCCAAGTCTTGCAAGCGGTCGAACTTTGTGTCCAGCAACTTCTCGGCCCACTCCAGGATCAGGTACGACACACATTTGCTCAGCTCACCGTCGGAACACTGCTTGCCTGTTGGCTGCCAATCACAGCTATCATCAAATTGTCACACTTCAGCATAAACACATTCAACACAATCCATACAACATTTTTAAGACATACAACAGTAACTGTATGCTGATATCAGTGATATCATTGCTTATCTGCTGCACTCCCAGGAGTAAATAATCACAATATGTGAGTATACAGTTTTAATCTTTCTAATGTGTATACGGAATATTCCTAACATTTGAATTTACGTACAATTTACACTGATACAGTTTTCAAAACTTTATTATTAATACTATGGCTATTTTTTTGCACACGCTTTTCCATATGGAATTATGCCTTTAAATCCACCACAAATCTACACAAAGTATTTAGTTAAAATTGAGACAAATGTACCAAACTAATAAAGTCTGAAATATTTGTAAAATGAACAGGGAAGAAAGTACTGATTCAATAAATTTTTGATCAATTTTCTATTTATAAAGGCTGCTTTTTATTTTCTCTTTCTGTCCCATCAAAATCATAATGCCTCATGGACGATACTAAATAAAAGACAACTTTCAATTCTGCAGTGACAACATTTTGGTCCTTATTTATCCCCAAAAAAATTCTTTAACATAAAAATTAGTGCAATTTATTACACCATTGTAAGTGAACTCAATTAAAAAAAAAAAAAAAAAAAAATCCATGAAATTCTTGAAACAGCTATGATGATGTAGAGCAAGTTGCCAAAATGCCTTGAATTCATAAAGTAGGGAGACCAAAAATGCAATCATTTTGCCTTTTACAAAATAAACTGCACTTGGCAGTGCACAAAATGCAAGGATCATAACATGCAAGAGGAAAGAAGTGTTGAGTTGAGAGATTTGGGTGGCTCTTAAAGAGGTCTTGAGAGCAGAGAAAGAAGTATTGATGAAACAATTAACTTCAGCACACATTATTAAACACAAAGGGTACATATGGATTCGGCAGAAAATGTTCAACTACAGATACACCGAAAGAAGTTTAAAACGTGACAAAGTCTTAAAGTAATTATCCAAACAGGTATATGACTTTAAATTGAGCCTGAACCACTCGTTGAAAATATTACAGAAATAATTTGAGCATTGTAAATGTGCACAAACGCCTACAGCCATTGCAAAACCTGTGGCTTTCAAGTTATTTGACTGAAATAGTTAGGGTTATCTCCATTNAATGTGCACAAACGCCTACAGCCATTGCAAAACCTGTGGCTTTCAAGTTATTTGACTGAAATAGTTAGGGTTATCTCCATTGTTTAATTTTAATTTGAGATGTGAATGGTTGGTTAGGTTTTTAATGATAATTAATCTGCATGTCAAAATCAATGACAAAGAACTATATGGGCCACTACACTAAAACTTACTATTTTCAATGATATTGTCTTTTTATTTTACCATAGTTTTCCAACACATCAGAGCTGGGCAACGTACATAACTTGCGATACCATAGGACTGAGGGAAACAAAGGATATAAATTTCTAATGATGTGGAGTTGTGAGGTGGTGAACTCTTTTTTCCAGCAGTGGGGCTTGATGACACTAATAAATTGATCAGCAGTCTTGATTATCCATGCATGAAAATGGTATACAGAAAGATAAAATTCAATTTGCATTTGTCTTGGATTTACTGTAGACTGAAGTCTTTCTCAGCGATATTTGCAGGGTCAAGTATGATGATGCTAGGCTGGTGCTAATCAGAGCCGGCTTCCTCCCCGCGAGGGGGACACCTGTTGCTCCAGCCAGCCAAAAAAAATGCATGAAGTGAGGCAGGAAGGGTGTGGAGATGCAGCGTAATGAAGACGGGGAAAGAAACAATCTCCGTAGCAAAGTAACAAATGCAGACCTTGCTACACAATCGCTGTCAACTCAGATTTATTTCCACACATTAAAAATTCACTACACGTCAAGTAGAGATTGCTACTGCATTGATTGCACTTACCAGAAGATTTTCCTCAGTTGTTTGCTGGCGCTACAAAGAGGACGTACCACACTTCAGCACTTGACATCTGAATGTAATACTTGATCTTCTTTCAAGATTTTGGTCTGCTAGCTTTGCAAGGAATATTTATAATCACTGTTCCAAATATCTTACGAACTACAAGTAATTGTAATTTTCTGCACATGATGTGCAACACATCTTTTGTGAAAAGAGGCTGAAAAGCCTCTCCATTTAATGGAGTATGTTTTACTAGTGCAGTAATATTGCTCACAGGGATTTGTAGAATAATCTGGATTTTTTGAGGGAAAATAACACCTAGTTTGTAACATCAAAAACTAGGCTCAAATCTGGCTTCTATTGTGGGTTATGAAAATATTTATGACACTGAGGTATTTTACACAACATTACTTACTGTGGGTTCAACTCCAAGATCTGGCAGCAGTGGCACATTCAACTTTATCTTCTTGCGCAGACCAGAGTAGCAGTACCTTGAGTTGCCTCTCGTGCCGAGCCTCCGCGGCCGCACGCTAGGAAACACTTGCTTCATGACCTTCCCAAAGTCGGCAGTAGAAAGAGGCTTCATGTGGTTGCTGTTGCAATACGCACTGCCAGAAATATGTAATTTACTCCATACTCCATATTCTCCACCCAATCATATTTAAAATCTCTGAAAAGTTTTACCTAATACATTTTACTTAAAAATTATTGTATTACGGTTTAACGAGATGTTNATATTTAAAATCTCTGAAAAGTTTTACCTAATACATTTTACTTAAAAATTATTGTATTACGGTTTAACGAGATGTTATGTACAAACAACAACATTCTCAATTCTGTACATTTTATACATAAATAATTGTAAGCCCCTGTCCATGTGTACACACATGACAAGCCCACACAACACCCACAAAGCAAGACTTTTTCACTTTCCAATGCCACTGGACTAAGAAAAAGATGATACGTACAGGAAAACATAAACAGAGGAAATATAACGTGTGAAAATTAATCTACACTAAAGAAAATTGCTACAAAATGCAATAAAGTACAAACATTGGGGTTGGGATAGCACAGCAAAAATGTTTCCTACCATATATATGCAATCCCTAAGAATTTATGACCCTTTTCAACTGATTTACATCAAACTTAGTACTTAGAAATGTTTAGAGATGATGAAAAACCACTAAAACTTTAAATATTTTTATGTCCAGATTTAAAAATAATAAACCTTTACAATGTGAAAGATTAGATCTAAAACCCTCACACAATGAATTTTTGGATACTGTTGGTGAAACGTAATCGTCAGTGTAACTCAGGTGTTTTTTTTTGTTTAAATCTAAGCTATTCTGTTTGGTAAGCCATACCGAATCAAACACTGGCTTAATTTATTTTTAAATTTAAAGTTATACAATGGAACTTGGATAATTCGAAGCTCAAGGGACCAAAACAAACTTCGAATTATCCACGAATTTGAATTATCCAAAATAACGATACAGGATGGATGGAGGTTAGTAGGGGTATGCTAGGGTGTTAAAATGACAGAAAAACACTCAGTTAAACGCTTTTGATGTTTATTTACGAACTTATTTGAACACAAATCAGGACGAACAAAAATTAAAAATGAACAAAATTATACAGTACATATACTGTTTTAAATACATATGTAAAAACTTCTCTGAAACCTATAGGAAATAAAAAGTTTTTGGTTTCGAAACTGGCTGGCTGAGATCAATTAAATCACAGAATGATTTCGTTAATTATCTTTCATAAAAGAGCTTGAGATCTCTTGTTGCTTAACATTGTTCATTTTGACACCCACCGCAAATTTTCATAAGTTTTGAAGAGATCGGAAAACGTCTTCTTCCACACCTTCTTGTGCCTCCACAAACATCGTCAGATCTTTGATNATATTTAAAATCTCTGAAAAGTTTTACCTAATACATTTTACTTAAAAATTATTGTATTACGGTTTAACGAGATGTTGTTATGTACAAACAACAACATTCTCAATTCTGTACATTTAATACATTAATAATTGTAAGCCCCTGTCCATGTGTACACACATGACAAGCCCACACAAAGCAAGACTTTTTCACTTTCCAATGCCACTGGACTAAGAAAAAGATGATACGTACAGGAAAACATAAACAGAGGAAATATAACGTGTGAAAATTAATCTACACTAAAGAAAATTGCTACAAAATGCAATAAAGTACAAACATTGGGTTTGGGATAGCACAGCAAAAATGTTTCCTACCATATATATGCAATCCCTAAGAATTTATGACCCTTTTCAAATGATTTACATCAAACTTAGTACTTAGAAATGTTTAGAGATGATGAAAAACCACTAAAACTTTAAATATTTTTATGTCCAGATTTAAAAATAATAAACCTTTACAATGTGAAAGACCAGATCTAAAACCCTCACACAATGAATTTTTGGATACTGTTGGTGAAACGTAATCGTCAGTGTAACTCAGGTGTTTTTTTTTTGTTTAAATCTAAGCTATTCTATTTGGTAAGCCATACCGAATCAAACACTGGCTTAATTTATTTTTAAATTTAAAATTATATTAAGAATTAAAGTTATTAAGTTTTATTGCAGCTAAATTAATAAAAGACAAAAATCAAATTTAAATGGTCATGGCTTCGTATGGGTTTCATTCCAGTTGGTAGACCACCTCAACTTCAGTTAGCTATACCAGTGTCTGGGTGCTAACCTCAATAACAGCATGCCACCAGCTCAGCTCACTCTTATTAAGCTCCTCTGAGTCTTCCTTGGTTATAATATTGTTGGCTGAATGGGACAGATCTATTGTAACCGTAACTCCTTGAAAGCCCATCTTTATCCTATACTGGGAGAAAGTCTAGCGATGTTACAAAGCCGAATCTCTCTGGTTTCTCCAGAGCTTGTTAACTCAAATCTCAGAAATGTCAACATACTGGGTTATGCAGANAAAGCCGAATCTCTCTGGTTTCTCCAGAGCTTGTTAACTCAAATCTCAGAAATGTCAACATACTGGGTTATGCAGATTCAGCTTTGGGATCACCGACCTGTGCGACTGGCTGGATTCCCTTGCCAAAGACAATCCACAAGTCCTTATTTGCTTGTGTGAGGTATGATGGTTGCTGTAAATTCTCTGATGTGCTCACTGACAAAGCATTATGTTACCTTCAGTAATGATGGTGTCTCCCAAGAGGCACAAGTCAAGAAGAGTTGAAATGAGTTGGCTGTTGAGCCATGTGTGGAAACATCTAAAAAATTTGTGAAGAATACATTTTGTTTGAAACACCTATCTTATAAACTTAATGCACCGAGGCAAAATTTCCTTAATATAGGATTTCCTATCTAAATTTTGCAACTGCCAGCTGGTAGGCAGTGCCTTTAATAGAAATAAGGAGGTGGTCTGTCCTACTTCCTTGTGTACCCGGATACCACAACAAGATGGCTCCAAGGTAACCCCTTGGCTATGATACTGGCCACTGGTTGCCAGCAGAAATAGTTTTTGTTTTTTGTGCCATATACCCTCACCATCTCATGCAAGAGTGGCCTTCATGTTGCTACCACCATCCCTAGCATATACCTCACAGGAGACAGACCGACCTACTGTGGCCTGCAGGTATCTGGGAGTGGAGTAGCAGGGTGAACACAACAAGAGGGGAACAGATGCGCACGCAGCGCTGGTCATGCTATTGCCCGTCTCGCAACACCAGGCGGTAACGCCCTTACTTCTGTTACTGAAGATTGAAGATCGGATGTTTGTGGGACGATGCATACGCTGCCAGGCCGTTCTGTTGCTTAGCTACAGACCTGTCTGTAACAGGCTACAGCCTAGCGAGCACGAGGGAACGTGCGCGCCCAGACGTCTGCCGGGCACTGTAGCTAACAAGGAGAATGTGCTTTATTTCTCTGCTGTTCCCTCCAAACTAAGCATGCGCTGCAGATGATGATGAGCAGCAGAGTGACGAACCTTTCTGTGCAAACTCGTAAATACTCAGAGAAATGACAGAATGTTCAAGCAGAGAAACACTAAGACCACAAAGTAGTTTTGCGCAACTAATGCTCTGCCACATGTCGCCAACATGCCATGCTATCTTACTTATGTGCACTCCTCTGACCCTCTATTCCTGCACAGTAACACGCAGGTAGTTGTAGCTTGCCATGTGGCAAACTCATCTGTTTAGGACACCAGACTGAAGTACAAGGGAGGGAGGAGTTTATTACCAAAAAAAATATTGTGATGTGCAATAAAAAGTATTATCAATTATCACCCTTCATATAGTTTAGTTTTACTGCCACATTTTTGCAAGTTTAATACAGCTGTCTATTAACAAGAAATTCAGTTTCACCCTGATAACATTTTAGTCTGTGGCCTTTTCAACCACAAAGTTAAAAGTAGATATTCACAAGAGCAGGTATAACTTTTTTAAATCCTTTGTCAGAGAGATGCCTTCCATTTATAGAGGTTAAAGCCCTATGTTTAAAACTTCTTGCTCCAGGAGTCACGGGGCCGTGGTGGCTGAGCAGTTAGCCTGCTCGCCTCCCACCAATCCCCGGATTTTTTCACGTAGAAATCGTGCCGGACGATACCGCTGCTCGGCGGGTTTTCTCACCTCACCTCACCTCTCCTCTATCATCCTCATCGGCTCTCAAGACCTCACTCACAAGACAACACTGACTCCTAGAGCGTGAGTGAGTGAAGAGCCGTCCACGTCTCTTCACTCACTCACGCTCTAGGAGTCAGTGTTGCTCAACTATTTCAATGAGACCATTCCATTTATAAAACTACTGCACTAATTCAGCGGCAATATGTGGTATTCGTACCATGAAAGCAACTGATGTATTATACACTCAGAACAGGAAAGGGAGAAATTTTAAAGCCAGCATTATTGTGGGCAACTGAAGTTAATTGTCATTTAACTTATTACAACTGTGTGTGTATATTTATGTATGTTAAGTGTGTGTACATTATATATATTTGATGGGCGAAAATCAAATTGTCTCAATACTGATAACTTGATTGATTTTATAACTTAGCATTTTGAAACTTGATACTATTACTGATACTCAATTTTTAACATTTTGAAAAATTGTTTGAATATGTATGGGACCACTGGTTTTATCCACTTAAGTAGAAAATTTTATTTCAGTAGGTGTTTAATTTTCCCTTCATTAGAAATGATCTTCCATTGCATATGTTGCTTTTGGAAGCAAACAATTACATCGCATGCTTCCCTCCAGCAACCAAAGTTTGATTCACAGATTTCAAATGGCTTCCCAGTCGCTGTATTTCCATTATATTCCACAAAAATAATCACATTTTGTTTTAAAGGGGCCAAATAATGTATACGTTTTTCTGTCGCTATAAATGAAGCATTGAGTTTTAATCCCAATATTATTAAACAATGATCGGTACACACAATGCATGCACTATCGTTTGAAATGTCAATCGCAGCCATAGTTTTTGTATTGAAAACCAAATTGCAGGGTAAATGATTGCTATTTATTTTACAGTATCACTGACTGCATTTTTGAAAAAATATTCCAACAGTAAATCAAATTTTTTAGCCATACCATTTACGAATTGCTTAGTGGCATAGCTTATATAATAAAACAATAGATGGCTCTGCAGTTTCGCCAACACATAGTTGCTAAATGATCCGCTAGATAGCTGTGCTGTTACTCCATCGTGCAGTTGCTACGCTAACTGCTAGATGGCCGCGCTGTTACACCGCGTGCAGTTGCTAGGTTTCTCACTAGATGGCTGCGCTGTTCGTTACAGGTAAAGATACAGCGCATCGCCCTAGATACTGTTCCTGCAAACTAGTGATGGGCAGAATGATTCAGCCGAGTGAATAAATTCATTTGGATCAGTTCGGTTAAATGATTTATTCTAAAGAATCATTCTTTTCGTTCTTATACTACAGTTCTTTAATCATGACTCTCTCCCTTTCGAGTATTCGTTATCTCCGCTTCTCGTTCTCAACTCTTACCACACCTGCGATCCCCTTAGTCCACGGAATTAGTTTCGGTCATTCCCAGGTGTGATATCGTTAATTCAGTTTTAATATTGACGAAGATGAACTAATATTTTTTAATACATGTCATGAGTAGTCTGTTGTTATTTTAGCTGGCACTGTTACTAAAGGATGCTTTTGTGAACTGGTATGTGAATGGTGAAATTCTAAACTACTACTTGGCATTGTCAGGTATCAAGTTACAACAACATGATGCAGTGCAGGGGTGTCTACTTAGAGAGATAGTAGTAACTTGATGCTTGATGTGAAGGCCACTTCTTCCATTACCCAGCTGCAAATCGGCACATACGCCTGATCTGCTACCACTGAATTTTCCTTTGTTTTATCGAGGACTTTTTTACATTACGGAGCATGTATGCATGATGTTAAGTTACGTAGTTACTGCAAAGTCATATTTCACATCCTACACACAATCCAGTGTGTAGAACAAGTGACTTTTATGAACAATTTCACGTGGTGCGTAACACCTTGAACCATTTTACTGCAGACCTTCATTAACATTATTTATAAAGGTATCTAATTTATTTTAAAAAGTTATCTACCTTATTTCAAAATTTTAAAAAATACTTTAATTTATCCAAATATATACTAGAATGGCAAATATTCAAATAAAAAGTGCCATAACTCAAAAAATTGATGGTACTTGATTCTAATTGGCACATTGTCCCCCCCCCCCTCCTAAGATTACAATAGAGTAAAAATGGTAATAAAATGTAGCAAACAATATTCACGTCCCCACACAAGGTGCAGGACACCTTTTTTTCAACAGCAGTGTTTACAACAAGGAATCTAATTTTTTCAGTGTGAAGAATTGGTTTGTCAATACCTCTCGATACTAGCAGTATCAGAGTATCATGGTATCGGGAATTGTAATTGGCTCATCCCTAATAGATTTTGTTTTAATGCTAGTCATTAAGCAAGGAAAGAGACCTACAGCAGCAAAGAGACAGCCTAAGGCTCGGGTGGGTTTGGCTGGTGGACCAGGTCGAAAAGCAATGACCTTGTTAGGTGTAATAGTTATGCAAAACCCATCACTGCACCAGTTAGTGTGCCTGGAAGTCAAAGTGCAGACAGCGACCACATTCAGTCCAAGCCAAGGGTAGTCAGATGTCCCATGTTCCTGCCTGGATTCGAGGAACCCAATTAAATATCACTACCCGACACTTGCACCGACACAGTGCAAAGCAAGAAAAAATGCATTCATCTCAAGTGGAGTTTAATGCATACTTGATCCCATCACACAGCAATGCACCTCTGTACAGCAATATTTAAGTGGCACCCGGTTCCTCCACACAAGAGCAAACCTAAAGCAAACAAATGCAGGTATCTACCTTGGAAGGTTCTCCTGAGGTGATGCGTGCATTTGTAGGGAGAGTACTCGCACGCATTCATCTGCCCACATACAAAAGGCCAACTGTATGCGAGCTGTAAGTGGAATGTTTATCAGTCCCTCCACAAACAGCCCACATACCGCTACACTCTATTTGCGGTTACTTCCAACTTTCCTGAAGCCCTGCTAAAGTTCTACTTCCAGGCTATTCCTCTACCTCATGCAAACAAAGCTTAACTGGGTCTAGAGAATTACACCAAAACGACAACACACCACATTTGTGTGCACTCAGCGTGATAATATTTTGCATAAGAACTATTTCTCGCAAGGCATTACAGACAACACACTTATTTTCACACCGTATCAGTCATATTAAATACATAAATAAAATATTCAAATTTGTAGGTAAAATATAAATAAACCTTCAACGTAACAAAAAATAAGGTACTTTTATGTTTTTTTAAAAATGTTAATACAAGAATGAAACACTTGCACACTATAACAAGGAAACAATCGAACATGTTATACATGGGGTGATTTTCCAAAGGTTTGATACAAAAAGTGGGAAGAAACAGCAAATAGACAATAGCCAACAGTTCAGTGTGTTCCTTTATCCCAGCCGCAATGGAAAACGTTGGCAGGTGTCTGCTGGTGTGTGAAAGAGACAAATATACAACAACACATGCTGCGACTTACCTTTGTGTCCCTTCCAACCATCAACACTAGTCTCCACCAAGCAGGCAGTTGTGTGATAGCTCTTGCATCGCACGTGTCGGTTTTACAATAGTCCGCTTTGATCGCTGAAATTGGCTTCAACTGCCACTAGCTTGAAAGTACAAGTTACTCTTCAAATCAACGAAGGCATTCAACGAATGCCTAACTGTGTGGGATTAAACATGCAAAGAATAAAATTTTTTATATTATTAACGCAAATCTCGAAAATGTGTAGTGCTAGTCCAACTTAGATGGAAAAAAAGAAACTCCAGTCAGTAAAAACCAGTTTCGTCAGGAACACAAGAAGCATGACTGAAGTGTTGATGTTCGACATTTGTTCACGACAGACAACTAACTGTACGTCTACACGAGGCCACATTCATCTGCACGCACCACACACCTGCCTGCAGGCAGAAGAAAGATGAATGCTAGTGCCTGATCATCCGTAGGGACCTAAATTAATTCTCTCGTACACCACCTACGGCAAGAGATGCTTAGTCAACTCCCGTACAAAGAATTTCCGACATCTCTAAAATGCAGATGAAGCTATCATCACAGTACAAGGAAAAATGGACGCACATCGCGGGGGATTGAATAAAAAAGTAAGAGAAAGTCCTGGAACTTGTGGCTTCCTCAATTATCAGGCCAACTATCTTGGAGGCGGTACAGTACCCCACGTTAACCCTGGGACCGTGGTGGCTGAGCGGTTAGTCTGCTCGCCTCCCACCAAGGCAATCTGGGTTCAATCCCCAGCCGGGTCACTCCACGATTTTTGCAAGTGGGAATCGTGCCGGACGCCGCCGCTGATCTGCGGGTTTTCTCGGGATCTGTCGTTTCTCCCACTCCTTCATTCCGGGACTGCTCTATACTCACCTCTATTACCCTCATCAGCTCTCAAGACCTCGCTGTCAAGAGCCATCCAAATCTTTTCACTCACTCATGTTAACCCCACTGCTTAGTTTTGGAACACAATTTCATCCACTACTTCAACCATCTCTCTCTTGTATGACATGGACTCGAGACACTAACATTGTGGCAAATATCAACAATCCCTCTTCCCTAACATAAGTGTTGGGAGAAATAACAATGGAATATGTTGTTTAATGCTCGAAAAGAAAGCACAAAAATGCCATGATGCTTATCGTGACGTAATGGCTCGGGTGAGGTGGGATAACTCTTGGACTGATTTTGACACTAGGCAAATGTGTATCAGCCCCCACCTCATAAGTGAATAACCAAAAAGTTAAGGGTTTTTTTTTGTTTGGGGAGGAAAAGGGGTGCTACCAGTCACCGTGATAAATTATATACCCAACCTAGCATTACAGTATACATACTTATTCCAACAGTTACTGCTACAAAAACTTACAGGTACTCATCGTAGACGTCTTGTTTTGGCAGTGAAATTTCTTGATCCTCTTCTAAGTGAGTTTCTATCCAAGTTATTGTCTGCTGAATTTCAAAACGGCTTCCAAGAGGATTCAAAGGCCTGTAAAAATTCATATGGACAGAACATAGTTAAAATAATAGGTACATATTTTCTTCTTAAAAAAAAAATGTTTAATACACATCTACTTAGTGAACATCTTTTATCTTTGTACCTTACATTCAAGCTCAATATCTTAAAAGTCAGGGTAACTGTGGAGAAACATCATAAACGAAAAACCACAAGATATGCCGAAGGGCACAAAAAATGCTACATACATCCGTAAATGGCTCCATGAAAGTGAATTCATGTAAATGTGTGCCACTCTACTTCCCGGAGCAAGGCCTCTGCCACATGGCCACTAAAGTGAAACGTACTGGTAAACATCACCACTATCAGTTTGGAATATATACAAGACTGTTCACAGTAAACTGAGCACTTTTGATAACCCTGCTTAAGATATACTTTGTATGCACTGTGCATTCTTCTGCCTTGTGTTAAATTAACACAACCACGAGTCTGTTCACTTTATTCATGCGTCTGTCCAGTCAAACTGTAAAATCATTACAAGGCGAAAGTAAATATTTTACAAATTTGCTAACTCTCACACTTACATGCATTAAAAAAACAGAAAGCAAAGAAATATTTTCAGTCTGCACAGATGTTTACCTAACACTTTTAATTCAACGCTAAAGCATGGAACTACTTTCCCTCTGTCGTTACCAACTTAACTGGCTGCATGCCTCTCAGTGTGGCCGTTAGTATGCATGAAGATAGTGGCGGTGACATTTCTCAAAGGTTGATTTCACAAGTGCTCACTTCAGCATGAATAGACTTTATTAAGAGTGCTTCTGTGTTCTGAACATCGTTTATTCCTCATGTTACTGTGTATACATTGCAGCCTCTTCACGATGAACATTGGGTGACATTGTACCCCTCAAATATTGTGGGTGGCATACAGCATAGCATTTGTACCAACCCAAAAATTATATTACTCTCACGCTACTTTATTACTTCAATAAATTATAACAAATTGTGCACCAGTAGCAATCTTCATTCCAACACAATTTTCTAGCATTGTGCAGCAGAAAATTTTTTGTAAACTATTAACTGGCATTTAGGAAAATCCCACTTGCTCAGGTACTAAGACTGTCTTCATCTCTTCACACCTCTTCTACTGCCCTAATCCTTCTTAATGCACCTTGTAACTGCATTTCTTTTGTGCTCCTGGCAAAGCAAGGGGGTGGGACCAAACCTATCCCCAGTGGGCAGACTGGGAAAAAAGGCTGAAAAAGCAGAGGATATGAACCCAGCATTCCAAAACTGCCTTTGTTCGAGGATAGCATTCAGTGAGTGGTAAGGTGGTTCACGTGGATGTGGTGTTTTGCCAACTTGAAGTAATTACTTTTTCAGGTAATTGTTCAGAGTAGCGGCTTTTCTGTAAAAATTAAAAAGAACCCAGAAAGTGTTATACTTCCACTCTACTAATTACGCAAAACACAAATATACTAAGGCCATTAACATATGACTAATTTCGTAATATGAGCCCACCTAACTTAACTGAACCTAACCCCACGATGAGTGAATCACTATTTTATAGTTTTAATCTAACCTAGGATTGTAGGGTTTTAATCTAACCTACGATTTTTGTCTAATCTAGGATTTTAGGGATTTACAGAAAACATAAACACACCGGAAGTATATGAATTAACTCACCTAGGTAGGCGGCAAGTACAATTAAACTGTTCTCTGTCAATTCAACTGTCGTGCACCTTACCTCACTCGACAAAACACCATGATCTACTAAAACGTCCAAGTAAGACTCACCATATAGCAGAATATTACGCACAGAAATGGTAAAATTTTACTATAGGGGCTTTTCTGAAAATAAGAAAAAAAACTCCAGNACACACACACACACATACACCACTCGCCACAAACCGCAATGTCTCGCTTCTAAACTGCAACTGACCTTTGGTGACGTCTGCATCCACAGCCAATAAGGTTACGGCACAATGTGCATTTGTTCACGTTACTAAAGCATTACTTCACCAAACATCATGGCGTCCGACGTAAACAAAGAGGATGAACTGCTCGTACTTTTAACTATTTTATTTAATACGTTCAACGTATTTTAACATTACGCCCTCCTGAATATTACCAAGGTAAGGTGTGCAGAACCCATTTATGCTATTTTTGTGGGTCTAGGAAGTTTCCTTCAGAAAAGCCGCTACTCTGAACAATTACCCTTTTTCATCATTAACTATTTCTACAGTTGGTGGTCTATTTAGTAACTAACATTTAAAAAGGTTATAGGCATTACCTTTAATTCCTAGATTGTATAATTTGAGTATCATAGTTCACTAAATCGAAGTTTCGTGGCAAGGAGGAGGAAGGGCGTGCAAACAAGTGCGTTAGAACTAGTCACGGTTAGTGGATAGCCATTCATATTTTGTATATTTATAGGGCGCTCGTGGATATATTTACAGTTTTTAATCAGTCAGTCGGTACGTTTATAACGTCACTCATTAGCCAAATTTTGAGTTTCGGAAACCAGACTTTCCAAACTAATGCTTTAGTGAAGTGTTTATACTATAACACAAAACCCAGTTTTGGAAACTTGTATTTTATGTTTTAGTTTATGCCGTAAATCACTGGTATCAAATTAATAAACAATAGTATGATTTCTTTCTGGTATGCTGATACAAAAAAAAAATTTCTGCAGAAAAATTGTAAATACGACTTAAAAGGTATTAAAGTTGCATGTATTGCTGGTATTTTGTAGTTTTTAAAAATATGCCACATATTTATAGTGTGGTAAGTTATTTTCATACTTAAACCAAAAGTGCATAAACACACTGCATTTAGATACATGATTAGCAATCAATTAAACATCTTGTGGTAGAGTAGCATGAATCACCAATAGGCTGTGTTAAGTAATTAATAAACTAAAACTGCAGCACGCTTACTGCCGTAAAGGGTCCGCGTCATCTGGTCGTCCCGTAGGAAGTTGGAGATACAGCAACAGTTTCTCTGCAGTGGACAAACGTTGAACTTGTTCTAGAATGTGTGCCACTGCTTGCTTTGATTCTGGGCTGGAAAAAAAAAAATATCGGTATGGTGCTGTGTCCAGTACGTGGAACGTAAAATATTACATAAAGCTACACAGGCCTAAAAACACCCTTATAATGGTACACCAGGAGTAGTTTCTACTTCCTAACAAATTTCTACATGGCTAACAAGCTTATAGAAATGCATATTCAGGACACCTACGCCTGCAGTTTTTTTTTTTTTTTTTTTTTTCAAATTATCTCAGGAAATAATTTTATGCGAGTCTGTAGCATAATTTTTGAAGCTACTACAAACACTTATTTTCAAACATGAGACACCTGAAACTTAAGTAGGTAAGTACATATTAAAATAAAGCACATAATGAAAAGACACTACCAATGGTTACAAACAGAATTTTTTTTCCCCCAGACTGTTTAAAGGGCAATACAATGGACCCATTTGACTATAATTTGCACAGCCTTAGAAGTCCCTGTTCTATAAACTGCATCATAACTTTTCACTGCCAAAACAAAAGGCTTGACACCAACACAGTACTTTCTGTGTTTTGGCAGTTTGATTGCTGTTACCTGCAAAATTCCTTCCCCCTCTTTACGCATGCCTACATAAGACTTAAATTATATCACAACTACTACATTTAGAATTGCAAAAAGTGTTCAAACACAAAGTATTAACATACAGGGACCGAAGCACACCATAACGCTTAAGATTTGTGTACACAGTAAAAAAAGTTCCGCGACTACAGATATCTCGAAAATATAAACCACAGCTTTCTGTCGAAACCAATTATAAGGGACAGTTACGCCTACAATGCTATAAACATAATTGTTAGTTTTGACCAAATGCAGCAACAATTATTTCGACCAAGTTCCAGACTGCAAAAACGCTAATTTCCAATTCCCTTCACTACAGTATATGGTTACTTCTACAATGTGTCACCTCACCAGTGGCCCTCTGTATTACAAAGAATACGTCATACCTTGTTAAATGTTTTCAGGTCAGCACCATATTCAAATACCACACATTATTTTCATGTCAGAACTACACATGACAAAACAGTATGTAAGACATTAGTCAACATGTTTACACTAACAGGCCGAAGCAGCTCTTCCAATCTGGGTTTGTTTTACCTGGGCTTCATCACATTTTAAGTCAATTGGGCACCCAGTAAAAAAAGTTGTATGTAAACATATTATAAAACACGTTAGCCGATTTCAGATAAGCACTATACAAAAGTAAAATTATCAAAATAAAACGTTCTGAAACTCAACATACTTATTTACACAATTATAATTTCCCTGCAAGTTGTAAGTATACTCCAGTTCATTTAAATATGGTTACAATGAAATCATGGCACATTAAGGAAATTACATTGTGTGAGAGAAATAAGAAGTTATTAACCAAAACACAGGGCAACTCAAGTGGCCCAAATTATGTGGCAATGACTGTACCTAATGGCATCTTCGACGATCTGTCTAATCTTGGTGTTTTTGCTGTCAAGGCCATTAATGTTGGACTTGTCCGACGTGCGAACCGATGGATCGAAGCCATTGTGACCGTTGCACGAGCTGCTAACGTTAGCACTTTCACTACTTTTTCCGCTTGTTTTGTCATCTGAAAAAATTTTCCGGCGAGAGAGATCCAAATAATTACCGCAGCTAACAAAATCGAATTTTAATTTCTTACTGACAACTTTTTTATCTTGAAGTTTGGAATCTATTGGTGAAATATGGCTTCCTGCGACCCGTTCTTGTTGTTTTGGCCCATCCATTGCCTCAGAAAGCAGTTTAGATGGTAAATTACACCAAATCTACGTGAACCCACACCAACCATCTTGTCATACCGATCAGCTGAGCAACTTGTTAGTGTTTAATGTCAAAGAGTTAACTGAATGTAAAGATACTCATATATGTTGTGGATTTAAGACAAACACAGGTGTCCCTACCGCCAGCAAACAAGACAAAAAAAGTTTTAAATTCATACAATATGGTTATTATATGTGTATTATGACACTACTTCTTAATTTGTGTTAGCAATTTTTTTTTCACCCAGATTTTATTGCCCCGTTGAAGCCGTGTATCAGGCACTGAAGAAGTGTTTGCTATCGGAAAGCTAAATGCTTTGGATTTCCCGATCGAGTTCATATTTCTTCACGTTTGAATAGTACATTTATTAATCATAGGTAGCGCTCAACGTGCTTTAGCGTTACATCAACGTCAGGTGTTACGAGTTTGACAAAGGGAAAATTATTGCCACTTATAAGCGCTAGTGTCGGCAAGATACCAAATTTTCTCTATTTTCTACGGTAAAAAACAGGATAACAGTAATAGTAATAAATCAATTGCAATGTTTACGTACAATCTGACGTGTGTGAGTGTGTGTCCGTCCAGTGTATAAACCTTGCATACTGTAATTTGACGTATTTGACTTGTCCAATATATTTGTACAGCTATGTATTGAAAAAAGATCTCACGGACGCAGCCAGTGACTTTCGGAATGGCTTACCTAATAGGATAGGATAGACAGGAAAAAAAAAAAAAAAAAAAAAAAAAAAAAACTAAGTAANCTAAGTAAAATATTTCTCTTTTATTATTCACGTAGCTTAAAATTTTAATTCAAGTTACCTTTTCGAACAGTGTGCACCAAGCATCAGAAATTTTCCCTATGCCAAACACTATCATAAGAAATTTCGTTTAATTCTTTTGACCTTATGTATATGCTAATTAGTTGATTTACTACGCTTTGTGTGATAAAGGCAGTTGAGATGAGTAAATTTAACGTGATTGCATCGTATCATTGATATAGATAAATAATTTGAAAAATAATAAAAAGTTTATTTAAGAAGTATTATAACAAATTAGAATATAATTTTTATTTACAGGAAAAGCAAGAGTCCTCGGTAGTATAGTGGTCAGTATCCCCGCCTGTCACGCGGGAGACCGGGGTTCGATTCCCCGCCGGGGAGGGGTAACTTATTTTGTGTTAGATCTTATATATTTANTCAATTTATTTTATTTGTACTTATGTGTAATAAATTTCCAGCCTTAATGTGTGTATAAACTGTTCACACTAAAGTGAGCACTTTTGAGGCTCTAGTTACTTTTCCTTTTCAGTCACTTTTTATCTTTTAATCACCTTTTTTAAACAAGTATTGCCATTTAAGTAATGACCACAGTGTATATATTCCACCGCACTCGGAATGTTACGTCTAAGGCTAAAACAAAATGTATTTATTGGTTCTATTTCCACATGAGAGGGCTTTCAAAAGTACTTACTCTACCGTGAATAGCCTATAGGAAGGTACAGTATATCAAATCTAATTACCCAGTTTGAAATCCAAATGGATTGGTGATTAGTTACACCATAAGAACTATTTTCAATAGAGTCTGTACTAAAAAAAAACCTACTTTAGCCTACGTCAACATGGAGAACACCACCAATTAGTTAAATATATTCCATATACTTTACTAACTCAAATTAAAACGCACATTTTAATCTTTCCGCTCTTACCCAAAGTTCTGCACCTAATGATTTAAACATTAAATCCAGCATGCACGCGTATGTAAAGTCGATCACTACCGTCCATATTTAAAGGCACCTGTTATATAAATTTTTAATCCATTCCTCCTCCTCTTCACTTTAGTCACGCTATTTTCATATGAGCCTTGTAACCGTTCTTCTTCCTTTTTTTTTTGTAAAGGCAAAAAAAAAACACTGGTCAATTAAGTCTCGTTGATTGGCAAGAAACCTTGACCCCGTAGGAGCCTCACTGCCACTCATTGGATGTGCTAAAGTGTGTTCTTTTTACAGTAGATTTTAGTTTGTTATCAACAACGATACTCCTAGTACTGAAATGCACTTAATACGCAATTTTATGCTCTACATCTTCCCGAAATATGTTAATTTCATGTAACAATTTAATATGTTAGGTTTTATTTTTAGACCGTCTGCAAAATTTGTGAAGCTTGTAAGGCTTTTGCGTCGTGATCTGCCAGAGCGATGGAACAGAATTTGTGGCCTATTTCGCGGTGAGGAGCTGGAACTGACTTCCGCAACGGAACTCGTTGTGTTCATTTTACGTTAAATCTACTTCAGTTTTTTAATATAAAATTTTAGATGTGTTCACAATACAGTTAAGATAGACTCGTATTTAATAAACCGCAATGCAGTGCTGCCAAATATATTGTGAGTGATAAGAGGGGCCAGGTCCGCTCTAAATATCCCCCAACCCCTCCTCTAAATTTTAATTAACTGACTATTTAATTTCCTGTGAAATATTATCATATGCTAAATTACACCCGTGATAATTTACACATAATAAAACTCATGCCAATAATTTATATTAATATCGTGTATTTTCATACCTGGGCTTTTAAGCTTGCAGAATGAGGATGAAAAGTCTGTTTCTGTAATTATATGATTCTTATCTCCATGTATCTAATGAGATACAAAACATATATTGACAAAACACTATTTTATTTAAATGTATAGCTATCATTGAATAAAGTTTGAATGGAACTGCATATAATTATTTTAATGTTATTTAATATTATAATTATGTAGATCGAAACATGGCGCACCCGGTACGAGGTCCAGAAGCTTACAAAATCCGAATATAAAAAAATCAAAAAATAATTTTAAATATTTCTTATTGCTTCGGAGAAAGACTTGGCGGAAGAGAAGGTAAAAGTTGCACTTTTTCTTCAGTATGTTGGTAGTACTGCCAGTAATCTTCATAATTTTCGGCCAGAAAATAAAAAACACAAACTAGAAGCTGTAATTCAGTACTTTGAAAAGTATTTTGTGGGTAAGGGAAATGTTATATTTGAAAGGTATCGCTACAAACAGATAGTGCAGACAAACGGGGAACAATTTCGTGATTTTGTGAATAGATTAAAAGTTCAGGCAGAAAAATGTAAATTTTCTAACACTGGTGATATGATTAGATAATCTATTGTGTTTGGTATAACAGATGATTCAGTAAGGAAGGATTTACTGTGAGAACCTGATTTGACTCTGGGGCGTGCGAAGGACATCGCTGTCAGCTGTGAGGTGGTGCAGTCTCAGTTGTCGCATGTGCAGTGCAAGTCTAGAAATGAAAGTAGGCTCAGCCAAATAGAAGAAGTTGGTGCCGATATGGGTAGATATTGTAAGGCAAAATAAAAATACAAATATGCCAGTGTTTAAGAATGGAAAAGAAATGCCATGCAAATGGCGTGGTTATTCACATGTTCAGGATAAGTGCCCTACTCAAAGGAAGACCTGCAATAAATGTGCGAAGAAGAATCACTTTCAATCTGTATGTTGCAGTACAGTTGATGTAAGTGTGGTAGATGAAGAATGTGATGTAGAACCAGTAATTCTAGAAACTTTACCTCTCGCTAGTAAGTCAGATAATTGGTTTGAAGAAATTAATATACAGTCGGTTTAAATTTAGAGTATCGGGTTTCCTCAGGGATCTCCCATTTCCCCACACTTGCATTCCGGCGCTGCTCCACTCTCCCCTCATTTCACCCTCATCGGATCTCAAGACCTCACTGTTGAAAGCCGCCCACATATCTCTTAACAACATTCCGCTGGAGTGATACGGGAACACAATGGAAAACCAAAATCAGGAAGGCTAGGCCTGGAATTGAACCCGTGTCCTCCCGAAAGCGACCACTCTACCACTTCGCTTGATTTTTGCCAAATGAAGTTTGGCGCTGTCTTCGAAAAGAAGATGGCTATTTCTATTGACCAGTGATGGCTGCTTTTTACACATTTTCCAGGGAATTAAGTTCTATTATAAGGATATTCCTCCACCTCGTGCAAACTAAGCTAAACCATGTCCTGCAAATTACACCAAAGGATAAGGCACCGAATACTTGCACACTAAATATTGTAATAATATTTTGCATGAGATCGAGTCAATATGAGCGCAGCACGAGACAGCGATAGTGACTTCGCTGGGAGGAAATAATCTGCATAATGCACAAGACCACTGCCGTCCACCACACCAGCGGCTAAAACCTTGTATGGTGTCAGCCTTTGCCTCGGAACGTGATTTGAGGGTTTAACCAACGTCGCTTCCACTGCCCTCTTCATCTGCGATTATCGTAAAGGATCTACTTCTCGTCACACGTCACATACGATCGAGAAGGGGCTCACTGTGGCGTCGAACCGACATGTTGTTGCAGCTGTCTACTCGCTGCAGTTTGTGATCCTCCATTAGTTCATGCGGTAACAATTTGTCCATTTTCTTAAATTTACACATCTACTGTAGATGGCCGAAAATGGTTGTAAATGGTACTTTAAATATGCTGCCATGTTCTGCTCTCCAAAAAGAAAAATATATAAAGATTGGCAATTGGAAATAAAATATTTATTTTTTCGAAAACATGTGGTACAAATCCATTAAATTTCAATGGTTATTTGAAACTAATATATGTTGCATGTTAAGTACATGATTCGTTAGCGCATACGTAATGTGTTCGAATTGAGCTATATTCCATTTTTTTTTCAGATGCCGAAGAACATATGGTGTGAATTTATTTACGGTATTGATGGCATAAACTATGTACCATATCACATTAGAAAATTTATTTGGTTAGGTACCGTAAGTTGTAGGGAAATACTAACATTGCTAATAATATTATTGGTACTTTTATTTGTACACGAAAATGTCAGACGCAACACAACTACTGGTGCTGTGTGACTTTTCTCCACGTCGTTATCCGCCATTGATCTGCGTCCTTAACCTGCCTTATCTTGAAGCCCGCAGGTCTGCCAAAAATAAAAAGCTTGCATGTACGTATGCTCCTTGCTAACATTGTGCTTTCAGGGTCTGGTGGGAAACATATAATACAAATAATACTTTGGAGTAAATTTAGTGCCACCGTAGAAACGTGAACCAGATATACTCCTCAGGAATTGAACGTGTGAGGACTTACAACGAAAGCAGTGCATAAGCAGGAACTGAGGTAAAATCTAACCTTTTAAATCGGCATGTAAAAAGGAACGATCACCTTCTGTAGGTGCAGTGATGTGAAGATCTTTTCATTGCCACTTCATGAGTCATGATCAGTAAGCAACACAACCTTCGTAACATTGAGAAATTCATGCATCGAAGCGCCTGCGACATTGACTACCCGTGAAGCGTTGTGCACGCATAATTGCCTATCTAATACGTGGCAGGCGCACCTCGTACTTGAACAAGAGCTAGTTTGTCTGTCTACTCATTACCGTTCTTCCCTCGCGGAATTTTTCGGTCATAAAGTTGCAGATTTTAAAGAACCAAGAACATTACTGGCGAACTAAAAATTTCTTCTATAAAACACGTACGTATCAAAAAATCGTGGTGTGACTGTTGGGGAGAGAGACGTATGTTTTAAGGTTCCCGCCTACCAAGGTTTTTTTTTTTCCACGTTTGAGAACGAGAAGCGCGGGAGCGATAAGGGTGACATCGCCACTAAGCGCAAGGCTTTGAAACTACGTGCAGTGTTTTCGTCGAACTGCGTGTACCTATACAACTTTCAGCGGTGACCCTATTGTTTTATTGGTGGAAAATCTGTAGAAAGGTTTGGTGCAGGACCCTTGAGTAGTTTTGCATATTAACTGATGCTTATATTTTGAGATACAGAGCTTTGGAAAAGCCGTTTTTAGCCATTTTGGAGTGCTCTGAAATGGTGTTTCTAACGTGCGTGACATTTTGAAAATACTCAACATCCCTCGTCCGAAGTGTGTGTTATTTTCGTTTATCAGCACATTGTTTAGTTTCGCAGAAAAACGTGAATTTATGACACACTGCGACGCAGTTCAAGTGCCATGTAGGTGGCCGCAGGAAACGTTTTATTAAAAAGCCGTCCAACGTGTCTGAGTGAGGTCTGCTTACGAATGGCATTTAAGAAACGTTACACGTCTATATACGTTTTTCAGTTCCTCCATTTCTCTCTAAAGCATTTTTTTGTGATGATGAAAATGGCTCAAACGGGTGTTTTCACGGTCATTTTTAGATATAAGCATTCCCGTACAAAACATTAAAAAAAGTAATAGGTACGTGCATAAAACCTTTATTTTTATTATTACGTCATAAAATGGTAGGGTCTCCGATGAAAGTCTCATAGAGGCGCGTTATCTACGGCAAGACTGCACGCCATTTCAGTGCTTTGCGCGTAGAGGCGATGAGAGAGTTGACGCGCATGTCTCGGTGGTCCCTAGCGCTCCCACGCTTTTAGGCCTCAGACGTGCAAAATGCCTTCAACCAGGCGGCTAACTGATCGAAATGAAAATAACGAAATAGATACTTGGCTTTTGTGGCTTTAATCTAGTGAGGTCTTTTGTTTGGTGGCAAAATCAGCGCGCTAGAATATCGGAGTCGTGAGATATACTGCCCGAGAATTGTCGCCGTCGTCCAGAACTGCCCACAGTCGCCGCGGGCCGCCACCAGCGCCTCGCGCATGCGCGACACCAACCCGAGGTCATGCCCGCGTCGTAGTCATGTACCTGATCGAACGAGGCCACATTTATTTAAATCATGCTATTAGTCAGCAAGTCATAGTGTCGGCATTGATCACCCTGCAAACTATATATAGGCGTTTCCGACTTGGTACTACATTTTTCGGTCTGATCTTAAATACGTGTTTACGTCAAAACTTACCTTTGCTAAATATCATAGCCAACTACGTGAGAAAGTTTAAATATCAAAATCCCCACATTATTATGGTGTACTCTCTAATGTCATTTAATGTATATGTGTAATAAATTAACGTGGCGTGATTGAAATCGATGCATTTTAAGTGTTTATTATATAAGTAAAGAATGAACGTGTTATAATAATGTTGTGAGACTATAATTCCGTACGGTATCTGTGCGAAATTTTATTTAAAAAATTCTAGAACACAAATTAATCACTAAGATAATTGTGACTCATTGAACGATCTTACTATTTGGAACACAACAAAATTGCACCCCAAAACTACGAAATAATTTTTTTTTTTAATGTTGGATTGCAGTTTGGAATTACTGGTTTAATAAAAAAAAGAATGAGTAACGAAAAAAAAAAAATTTATCGGGGAAAAATTAAATATGTTTAGTACCTATTATTTGTATTGGTGCTACCCTTTTAAATTTGGATTATTCAATAGAAAGAATCTCACTGGTTCTCTTTCCCACTTTTAACATAATATTTAATTATGATAATTTTTGTCTATGTGTGCAAAAAAGTGTCACCTTTCAAACAGATAATTTTTTCCTCGGGGTAATTATTATTTCATCAAAAAATATAAGTTCGTTATTAAAATTAATACTATTATTCTCGCGTCTAGGAAATAAAATTAATTTAAAGATTGTCTAAAATCAATATCAGTCGGTAGCATTAATAAGATTTCCTTTTAGGCCTCTGGGAATTCTTAGAAAATGAAACTGCTACAATCCTTCAAAAAAATCCAAATAGCTTACATTTCACAGAAAGTTCAGTCTATAAAATGATAGTTCTAAAGAAAAGTTCAGTTGAACGTCCGTACCACGTGGTTTCGCCGGTCACGTTGTTGACTTGGCGTCGGTTTTACCATATGTGACGTCATCTTGTTGCAGCCATAGAAGAATCTGCATTATTTTAGACACAAGAATTGTAAACTGGTTTTAAACGAACCAAGTGGGAAACCCAGTGTGGCTGTAATATCTATAGAACGATAAGGGCACAAATATCCCCACGCCAGTTAAAGAAACTCCCGTTTTAAACGAACCGGCAAGGGGGTTCACTGGGTCCCCTGTTATAATCTATTCGTGATTACTTCACAATTTTTGAATTAAAGCTTTGAAAAATCACCCCATGTATGACGTGTTTAGTTATTTCCTAAATATGCTATGTATCAAAGCGTTTTATACCTCTGTTAACATAAGGGTATTTTATTTTTCGTCAAATTGAAGTTTTACCTATATTATATTTATAATTTATAATATATAATTTACAATAAATATGAATAAAATCACTAAGAAAACATTTGTGTTGGTAGCACCTAGTAAAAAGTAGTTCTCATGCAAATTATTAATACAACTGAGTGCGCACGAATTCTGTGCATGTAATGGTTAATGGTGTAATTTTTTAACTTAGTTTGCACGAGGCGGAGGAATATCTTGAAAGTAGAACTTTAGCAGGGCTTCATGAAAGTGTGAAGTAACCGTGAATAGATTATGTTCATTATATACATGAATGATCTGGAACTTCAATTTAACAGTAGTCATAATGTGTATATTGTCTCTTTCGCGGGTGACACTAATATTTTGATTAAACCTGATAAGGGGAGATCATTAGAACATTTGTCAACTGAGACCTTAACTAAACTAAATTCCTGGTTGCCTCAAACAAGCTTGCTCTAAATTCAGATAAAACCAAATGCATACGCTTTTATTAAAAGTTTTCGGAAATAAATCTAATGATTATGGCAGGAAATAACTCAGTCAGTATAGTGCAACATGTTCGATTCCTTGTCGTGGAAATGTATAGTAAAGCAACTTGGAAGGAACATATAAAGTATATTGTTAAAAAACTAAATAGCCAATATTATGTATTGAAAGCGCTCAAATCTATAACAAAAAATATGTGGTCAAAATCTGTGTATTTCGCACACATACATTCAAATCTAACTTATGGTATTATTTTTTGGGAATCTCTAAAGGTAACTTACAAGCAGTTTTTACAGTGCACGCTAGAGCAATTCGCCTAATGTTACACATTTCTCCTGTTAACAGTTGCATATGCTTGTTTAAGGAGTTAGGAATTCTTCCAGTGCCTTGTATTTATATTTATAAGACCATACTTTGAATACATAAAAATAAGACTAACTACAATGTCAATAATCAAATCCATCAGTATAATACTCGCATATGAAATAACTTTCATCTCCGTAGTGTTAAAAAAGTTCAGACATTAAAAGCAGTAAATAAAATTGGAATTACACTGAAGAGCCAAAAAAAACTGGTATAGGCGTGCAAATGCAAATAACAGAGGTATGGAACCAATCAGAGTAACGCGATGCGTTCGGCAGCGCCTATATAAGACAACAAGCGTCTGGTAAAGTTGCTAGATCGGTTACTGCTGCTACAATGTCAGATTATTAGGATTTAAGTGAGTTTGAACGTGGTATTATAGTCGGCGCACGAGAGATGGGTAGCGATAACATTTGGATTTTCGCGTACGACCATTTCACGAGTGCACCGTGAATATCGGGAATCCTGTAAAACATCAAATCTTCGACATCGCTGATGCCAGAAAAAGATCGTGAACGAACGGGACAAACGACGACTGACGAGAATCATTAAACGTGACAGACAAATTGGCGCAGATTTCAATGCCTCCTGCATACCTTCAGACATTAGTCGAGTCCATGCCACGTCGTCTTGCGGCACTTCTGCGTGCTCGCGGGGGCCCTACACGATATTAGGCAGGTGTGCCAGTTTCTTTTGGCTCTTCAGTGTATATTGTACAATAATCTTCCAAACAACGTTAAAAGAGTAAATGAGTATATATTGTTTAAAAACAGTTGTTTAAATTTCTTTTAAATGGTTCATACTACAGTATGTTTTAATTCATGTCTGTGGGAAGCAAGATACCTCCCATATTCAAAATAATTTGTGAAATATATTTTTTTTTTTGCAATATTGATGGTTTTTTCTTGTACTTTTGATTTTTGTTGTTTTATTGTGCATTTATTTTTTAAGACTGTGCTCTCCTTCGTGTTTTGTACTGTTGATTGTCTCACTGGATTATTGTATTTTTTAAACCATTTATAAAACTGTTTTTTTTTTTTTTGCTTTTTTTTTGTATGTCAATTCTGCTGATGTTGTCTAGTCGCATTTATGCTGTCTTTGTTTGTTTGTTTGTTTGTTTTGTTCATTTTCTCACTGGATTATTATAATGCTTTGATCCTTTAATGTCCAATTATTTGACTTACTACAGTGTGTGTTTCGCTGGTGATTTTGCTGTTTTCGTATTGTTATAGTTGTGCTGTCCTCGCTGCTTATAGTTTCATATATGTACTTATTTGTATTATTACAATCTATTGCATTTGTGTTTCTCATCCATATATTACGTTCTTTTTTTTTTTTTTAATTTATTCGTAGTCACTGTAGGCAACGGAGATCCTATCAAAATTAGAATTCAGTTACACCACGTCATTGCCACTGAACTTCAGAAACCACAATAGAATGATAGAGTCATCGCTTGAAGTCCCATAGGTACACGCTGCACGACGAGAACACTTCACGCCAGTTCAATGCGTTGCGCTTAGCGGCGACGGCGCACTTTATGCGCCCTTATCCCCCCCCTGCCTTCACTAACTTATACGCAGAGAATAGCTCCAGGTAGGCGGAGCACTTAAGCCCTACCTACTGCACGTACCTACCTACACCTGCCGCATGTCCTTCCTAAACGAGTATATTCGACATAATATGTTAAGGCTCGGCTTCACACCTTTTGCAGAAATTCGTCGTTTTCGTGTCATAATTTCAGTTCCAGGGGTATTATTGAAAATGTTTGATTTTAGAAAATCTACACTTTACTTGTTGTTTAATAAGTTTGTATCTAATTTTTTGCTGTGTGTTATTCGCTGCTTGAAAAAGGTCCAGGAACATACTGATAAAATACAAATATGTTCTCGAATTTCAACAACAAGCAGATAACATACAGTTACGATTACGCACAAAAAATATTAAACAATTGGTAAAATGTAAATTATCTATAATCGTACATGGTCAGTAATTACTATGAATCCAAAATTATGCTGTGAAAACGAAGAATTTCTGCAGAAGGGGTGAAGCCGCGCCTTAAGGGATCAACACCACTGTTTATACAGAAAGTGCAAATGCGATACAGCTTGCTTCAGTTGGCTTCTACAGTTCGAGTGGGCACTTCCAGTCGCACCCACGTCGCACGTCGTTTGCAATACTCACACAAGCCGGCCCGCCCAGACTCGCCACTCCTACGCAGACGTCCTTTGCGAAATGCCCGACTTCCTGCACTCGCTCTGTCACACATGTCACACATGTCAGTTACACATTGAAGGCAGTCCACGAGGGCGTTCGTCCGCAATTGAAACCGCAGTATAACAGTGAAAGTCTGGATCCCACCGGCAATTTCATAGACGGGCGAAGGCTTTCGTGGAGCAAAGCATATTTTTTTCTTATAGACTTTTCGTGGATAATTGGGCACTTTTGAAAGCCCTGCTTAAGATCTACTCCCCTCCTCATTTTGTATTCCTCCGCTATAGGTATGTAAAATATGCATTACCATGGGCCTAATTACTTTATTAATGCGCCAGTCAAATAAAAAAAAGGTGAAATATTTAGGAACCTAAATGTGTTACTAATATGCAAATTCGTACTGTAACGTCTATAGGATAAAGAAAAAAAATCTGATTTATCTGCGATAAATTTAAACATTATAGAAACTTAGCGGTTTCATCGCACTTTTTGAATCAAAAGTTTAAAAAATTACCCAATATACACTAACGTTTGTGAAAAATGCAACATCGAGAAGGATACAGGTGATTGAAATGAACTTTATACCACAGATTAGGTACATGACAATACACAATTGATTAGGATTACAGAACTGTACATTATATCTGTCCTTGAGAATTCAGTATAGTGTTAAGTCCCCACGTGCTGCAATCAGAGCCCCTAAACGTCGTGGCATGGAATAAAAGAGGACCTGGATATATTCCTGGGGAATCTTCCTCCACGCGGTTTGTATGCGAGTCCACAACGCCTCAACAGTGGTTGTTGGAGGTCCTTGACGAACAAGACGTCGACCAACCTATCCCAGACACGTTCGATGGGTGACATGTCAGGCGAACGTGCAGGCCAGGGAAGCAGAGGTACCAGTCGTTCTCTGAAGAAGGCTTGCACATTCCTCGCCAAATGAAGGTGGGTATTGTCCTGCTGATATAGGGCATATGGAGTCGCCTGAAGGAAGGGCAGTACCTTGGGCTCTAAAACCTCTCTGATGTAGCGGTTGCTGTTCAGATTGCCCTCAATACGTAGGAGTCGAGATCACATTTTGCCAATGGCGCCCCAAACCATCACACTTGGCGTTTGTCCGCTATGCCGCTCCACAATGCAGGCTGCCAGATTGAGGTCACCACTGTAGCGTCTAACACGTATGCGGCCATCACTGTAAACAGGTTGAAGCGGGACTCGTCCGAAAACACTACATTTTGCCACTCAGCACGCCAGCGACGGCGTTCACGTGCCTATTGCAGTCTGAGGCGTTTGTGGTTTATGGACAATGGAATCCAACGCAATGGTTTGCGTGCCACTAGTCCAGCCCGCAGCAGACGGCGTCTAACCGTCGACGCAGACAGGTCCACATTCGTTGCAGTGCTCCAGTGTCAAGCCAACACTGTGTACGAGACTGTGCGGTCTGTTACGGTCATGCAGACAAGATGGCGGTCATCCCGTGCAGTTGTCACATTGCGTGGTCCAGTGCCCTCTCGTCACTGCGTGCGACCCTCTTATAGCCACTGGTTCCACACACGCATCACTGTCGTAGCAGCATGCGCTGTACGAGTCGAAATGTCACGGTATGACAAACCCGTTTCCCGGACACTGATCATTCTGCCCCGTTCGAACTCACTCACATGCTGATATGGCACCCTTTGACGTCGACGAGGCACACTGGCACTTGCTTTCACTTCGTTTGACGGCTCTTCACTGACTGAGCTTGGCGTAACACTGACCTTTCCGGTCACACAAGAGAGGGCGCTGCTGGGCCTGCGTGTACGCCATCTCTCTGTAATCGTAATCACGTATTGCTGGTACACTGTTCTACACATCCTCCGAGTTTGGATTCATTCGGGCCATTCTTTCTGGGTGTTGCAATTTTCACAAACAATATTGTTTAACGTGCTTGTTTGTTTCCTAAATATGCTATGTATCACAACAATTTTATACGTGAGTTAATATAAAAATACTTATTTTTTGGTTAAATTGAACTTTTAGTTACATACTATATATAAATTATAATATTTAGTTTATAATAAATGCGAATAAAATCAGGGAGAAAATAGGTGTTTTGGTAATGCCCAGTAAGAAATAGTTCTTATGCAAAATATTATTACCGAATGAATGCGATGCACTGTCCCTTTGGTGCAATTTTCTAGACTCGGTTAAGATTGGTTTGCATGAGACGGAGGAATATCCTGGAAGTATAACTTAAGCAGGCTTCAAAAAAGTTAGAAGTAACCGCAGTACAACATAAAGACTCGAGACTATCTTACTTATTTCGCTGGCAGCTTGACTGGGAGCCTGCATGAAACTGTTTACGGTGTAGTTATGGCCGGTGGTGGTTCCTTTCAAAAGATTGATTTCAAAAGTGCTCACTTTACCGTGAACAACCTATAGCTGCGTGCGGAATCCCTGAGGACTGTCCTGCGTCCAGCACGTACATGCTGTCTTCTAAGTTGAGTACACGCAGTTCTCCAGCCCCGTTTCGTAGTTCAGGCACCACTGCTCTTCTTCACAGCACGTCTTCAAGGTCAAGAATCAAGGGGGTGATATGGGCGACACTAACACGCACCCCTAGCGCGAAGTTGCTTTTAATGGACTAAAGGAAATTCTTGAGTCTCCCACAGTGCTGGCTTTCCGAGTAGAGAGGGTGAATTCAAGCTGGATACTGATGCTGGTGATGTAGGTATTGGAGGTGTGTTATCTCAGATCCAGGATGGAAAGGAGAGGCCACTGGAATACTTCAGTAAGGTGCTACACAAGACTGAAGTGTGACACGCAGGGAGCTTCTGGCGGTGGTGAAGGCAATTGCACATTTTCACCCGTATCTTTATGGCATACACTTTATCCTAAGAACTGGTCATGCTTCATTACGCTGGCTACTAAATTCCAAGAACCCCGAAGGTTAAATAGCCCGGTGGATAAAGCACCTGCAAGAATATGACTTTGAAATACATCACAGGTCTGGAAGCCTTCACAGAAATGCGGATGCGTTTTTACCGGAGAACAAGGGTGACGTATCGTGGAAAGCAATAAGGACAAGAATTCAAGGCCCTGTCCTATATCTTGCAATGGGTCACCTACGTGAGACGATAAGGACATAAGAAATGTTTAGCTAAGTGATGGGAGGATATATCCATCCTAGGCATGACAGTCAAGGCATACTGGGCACAATGGAATTGCCCTGTACTGGAGAATGGTGTGCTTTGCAGGAACTGGGAAAGTAATGATGGAAATCAAAGTCATTTACAATTGGTCTTACCAGAATGCCAAATCCCAGTAGTGCTATGATAACTGCACAACACAGCAGCAGGTGGTCACTTCATGCAAATAAGACCCTCGACAGAGTTCGAATGAGATTCTATTGGCTGCATTGTCGGGAGGATGTTGATAAGTGATGCCGTCTGCGTGATGCATGTACCGCAAGGAAGAGTCTGAGGGTTAAGGGATGAGGTCCCCTTCAGAAATACATTTGAGAGGATGGCAGTGGATATTCTCGGACCACTGCCAGTCACTTACAGGGGGAATTGATACCTTCTGGTAGCACAAGACTATTTCACAAAGTGGCCCGAGGTCATACCGGTGCCAAACTCATACCACAGCATTACACCTCAGTCGGATGGGATGATCGAGAGGCTGAATCGTACCCTGGAACAGTATCTGGCGATTTTCGTAGAATGCATCTAGAAAGACTGGGACTCCAAGGTACTCATATTTCTCCTGGCATATCGTTCGGCAGTCCAAGAGTCTACATTCATGAGTTTTCATGGAGGCACCTTAAAATTAATAGTGACAGAATGAAAACACGATATGTCCGGAGGATGCCTGAAGAGACATTTCACGGAGGACAGCTGGTGTGGTTGTACAACCCTCAGAGGCGGAAGGGATGTTGCCCGAAGCTACAGAAATGATGGGAAGGCCCATACAGGATCCTGAAACAGATCAATGTTTCGTCTACCGGATTTGTAGACAGGGCTCTTGGGCGAAGCCTAAGGTTGTCCACATCGACCGACTGGCGCTTTACCAAGGTCCAGACGTTGGAGAGTCTGTTCGGGACGAACAGACTTAAGGAGGGGGCAGTGTTTCGCGCCGACTGCTGTACGAGGCGCGAGAACTATGCACGGACTCGGCTCTGTAGGGGTAATCCACCTCGAACCTCCCTTCTCCACAGGCAGACC